>PITA01022584.1:0-30047 GCA_004023965.1 Spilogale gracilis | reverse complement strand
TGGAAATACCTGTGATTTCTGTTGAAGATGAAGACCAGGTTCTACTAATATTATTGTGGCTGTCGTGTGCATCCATAATGAAAGGAACCACGAACACTGAGTCAGAGGTTAGTGTAAATATGGAAGTAACGTTCTTGGGTCCCGGCTCATGGATCCCCGCGGGGTTGCGGTCCCCGGGTTTACACTGAGAAGCTCTTCCCTCGTGCAGCCTCCTGCTCCCCACGTCTGTGTCCCTGAGGCCTGTTAACAAAGTTGCTTAAAGCGGCCATCTCTGGTTCTCAGGTTCTTGAGTTCAAGCCCTGAGTTGGGCGTGGAGCCCACTTAAAAAAACAAAAAACAAAACCCCCAAACTCTTGCTATCAGAGCTGCTCTGCGGGCATGGGCAGGCAGACAGGACAGAGAGGCAGCGAGAGACCATGCAACCAAACCGCCAGGTACCAGCTGCTCCAGGGCACAGCGGTGCTGGGGCCACTGGGAGAGAAGCCCGTGTGGTCACCTTCCTCCACGGAGGGACATTCATAGCACCACATGGATGTCTGGGGTCAAGGTCACTGAAATGACATTGGTCTGGGAAACATGGGTTTCTTGGGAAACATGAGCAGGGGTTTTTTTCCATCTGTTTTTCTTGTAATGTCCACTATGTTCACTTAACAGTGTCCCAGTAGGTGTTTTCTGAAGTGCCTTGGATGCAGCGGGCTTGCGCGAGGTCTGGGTACCCCCGCCGTGCTGTCCTCGCGAAGCAGGGCCTCAGTGGAAGCCAGGAGACCCATGGTGGGGAGGTTACCTGTCCAGTGCAGCCGGGTGCCTGGGGAGATGGAGCACGGAAGGCAGAGCAGGTCAGGGAGCTATGGGGCCATGGTGAGAGGCCCCCTGCTGAGGCTGTGCACACGGTACGGATGTAGGGGATCCCTCTGGAGGACAGGCCTGCAGGCGGGGCTGGGGGGCAGAACAAGCACCCGGCATTCCCACGGTCCCTCAGTCTGCTGCTGGGTAGGGTTCCTGAGGACCAGGCTCTCTGGCTGCCTGGCCCGGGATAGGGCCACCAGCAGGCTGCAGGGACAGCCTCCGAACCAGTCCTTAAGGGTCCCCCAAGGGCTCCCACCCCTTGCTGAGGGGAAAGGTCACAGACCCCATGGTGTCACTTCTGCCAGAATGGCGTTCTTCTGTTTCTCACGACCAGGATCACAAAACCTTCGAGGTGGAAAGGGTCTTGGGGAACGTGCCATCCAGGTGTCTCGTTTTGCAGACATGGACCCCACAGCTCAGGAGGCAAGAGGGACTGTCCCAGGTTACAGGGCAGCGTCAGAGCCAGGACGAGAGCCTGCAGCGGGAGGGAACCAGACCTTCCCTGCCTCGCCACCCTTCCCCCCACCAGCCCGCGGGAGGCTGGCTGGAGGTGGTGCTCGTCCGGGACGATGATCCCATTTGCCTCGTGCATAACACGCTGAGTTCAGTAACCACAGCTGTTATCGGGGCCCTGATACCGGCTGTCTAGAGGCCCCCACGGGTGAGTTAGCCTGTGCCGCTGCTTTCCCAGACTGGGTCAGAAGCCTGCCATCCGTGGCTCGCCCTGTCTCACCTTGAGCAGGTCATTGAAGCCTCCAAACCTGATGCTAGCTGTACTCATTGCACAGGCTTGTCATCTCAAGAGGGTTGACATGCATAGAGCTCTGGGAACAGACAGTGATGGGAGATCACCTTTCCTTTAGAAAAAGAGGAAGCCAGCTCAACTGGCTTATACAGAAGAGGCAATGTATTGCTTCCCTAACCTGGTGGATTTCAGGCCTGGCTGGATCCAGGCACTCAGGACTCAGTTTCCCTTCCCAGCTCTTGGCCCTACTTATAACTCCCCTATATCATTTGAATTCTAGGCGGGTTGTTTCCACTTCTGGAACTGACCTGGCTTGAGTCTTGTGCCAACTCCAAGCTGGTCACTGTGGCCTGGGGACTAGAGTGCTTGGATTGATCAGGCCTGTGACAGGGGCCCACTTTAGGAGATGGGGGCCAAGGTTGGTCCTTCCCAGGCTTCGTGGCTGGAGAGTGAGGGACAGGCAGAATCGGAAGAAAGCTACAGGTCTTATTTCCAGAGTAAGGGGGACTAAGTGAAGTCGGCAGAAAGAACAGGTGACCAGACAGGGCAGGGTCGTGCCAACTGCACAGAAACAGACATTTCGGGGAGCCAAGGGTGGGGAGCTTACCGTTGCCAGGAAGGGACACGGTGTTGGAGACATTGTCTCTGACACAGTTGCTCAATAGACCTTGGCCCGTGAGTCTGGTTCCCGTCCCCCAGTCTTTGCCCCGTGTGAGCAGCAGGCACCTCTCTGAGAGTAAAGGCGTGGGCCCTTGTGTAATTCGTTATCGAGCAGTCTGACAGTCCCCGGGGTGGATGTGGGCTGTGGCAGTGATAGGGATCCTGCTCCCCAGAGAGGGTGGGGGTCAGGCCCTGGCACTGAGCCAACCAGGGAAATGGGACAGGGCATGGGGCTGGGGGTCAGGGGCCCAAGGCCGACAGCCTCCCAAGCTCCCAGGGAAAGTCTGTCCTGTACTTGTGGGCAACGAGCAGACAGAGCAGGTATGGGCCGCCTCCCGCATCCCATCTTGTAACCGGAGAGTTACGGAGAATGTTCCTGATACCGGGGTGAAGGGCACAGGTGTGGGTCCCAGGGCTGGGTTCCCGCGTGGCAGGAACTCTTTGTGTATTAACCCACTTGGTCATCACGTCCAGCCTGTTGCCATGAGCTGAATGGTATCCCCCCGCAAATTCACATGTGGAGTCTTAACCCTTGAGGTCTGTATTTGGAGATAGGGCTTTTAGGAGGTAAAGTTAAATGAGGTCCTAAGGATGGGGCTCTGATGTCATGGGCTTCATGACTTCATAAGAAGAGAGGACAGGGTGCCTGGGTGGACAGTCGTTGAGCGTACACCTCTTGGTTTTGGCTGAGGTCCTGATCTCATGGTCATGAGATTGAGCCCTGTGTCAGGCTCTAGGATCAGCTTGGAGTCTGCTGGAGATTCTCTCCCCCTCTCCTTCTGCCTCTCCCCCTCCACATGCTCTCTCTCTCAAACAAATAAATACATCTTAAAAAAAAAAAGGAGAAACCCCAGAGAGCTTGTCTCTCTCCCGCTCTGCCAGATGAGAGCACAGAGGGTGCCTATCAGCCACCAGGAGAGCTCTCACCAGAAACCACAGTGGTTGGCGCCCTCATCGCAGGCTTCCAGCTTCCAGAACTGCGAGCTGTGAATGCCTCTCATTTAGGCAGCCCCATCTGGGGCACCGGGTTCTGGCTGCCCAGCAGACACCTGTGAGGCAGGTCCTGGTGATGTCAGCCCAGTCCTGCGGGAGGAGACCCCGATAGGCTAAGCTGCTGATGGACCTGCTCCCAGGTAGGAGGGGGCGGAGCCAGTGGACATGGACAGCCACCCCCCTTCCTGTGGCAGCACACCCCCCCCCGCCCCTGCAAGTGGCATCCGCCTCCTAGGGTTTGTAAGGACTACGTGAGGCTTTGAAGGCACCTGAACAGGCCTGGCACAGAGCAAACCCGTGGGCACAGCCAGCTTTGTCACTGGGCTCCACTGCACACGTAGGACGGGAGACAAAGCAGAGTGAGTCATAGCTAAAACCGCTCCCGGCTGGGGGCAGAGAGCGCCTGCAACGACAGGCTGGCCTGGCCTGGTTCTCCAGGTGGGTGATGTGAGAAGCAAGCAGGACGCAGGTGAGCCGGTCCCCAACCCCAGCAGCTCAGCCTGGCTGCTGTCCCGTGCTGGGGAGCTGTGTGGGAATGGTGACACTCAGTGGGAGTGGCCAGGTGGCAGCAGGGAAGTGGGGGAGGCAGCGTGGGGGGTGATGCCTGGGCCAGCCCATTCCTGCACTATGGCTGCTGGGGGAAGACATGGGAGTGCTCCTGGGAGTCCAGCAGAGGATGAGATTTCCCAGGGCCACTTCCAAGAGGAAGAAATAGTTGTTTTCTCATGATCCGTGTGCCTTAAGCAACCACTATTTCTCAGCGGGCGTTGGGCGAATAGGAGCCCACAGTGACTAGTCTTTGCTACCAGAATATCAAAGGGAACTCTGAACACAAATTCAACCTGTCACACTGCAGTTTTCTTGCCCTAATAGGAAATGTCTGGTGGTAAGCTTCTCCCCAGAGCCTGCCTTGGCATCTGGCCCAGGGCCGAGTCCTGGCTGCCCCAGCGCCAGAATGTACTGCCTGGGGTTGCAAAGCCCCAGATAAATCTTCCTGCACCTAATGAGCCCTATTCTGAGAAATCGTCCACTGCAGCCATGGCTCTGTCTGGCCCTGTCATTCCCTTCTTGGCTCAGCAATCACATGATCACCAGGGGAGAACTCTGCTCCCAGCGGCTCCCTGGCAGGTGGATGGATGATGGCTTGTCCTGACCACGGGGCTCAGAAGGACCTCATTAAAGCGAGGAGGTGTGCACTATTTCCTAGAGCTGCTGGCTGGGGTGGCTGCAAAGCTCAGTTAGAGGCCACAGCTGACATGGTGTGTCCTGGGATCCCTAAACGCACCCTCCGTCCCTGTGGATTAGTCCTCTTCAGTGTTACTACTAGTCAGGGAGGAGAAAGGGATTGAGTCCAGAAGCCGCGGGAGAAGGGAGTGGGTCGTGGGGGGAAGGCGTGTGAGCAGGGCTCCCGCGGGCAGCTGTGTGGGGTGCAATCGTCTAGGTCTGCCTCTCCTGGAGGGTCCCTGTAACTCCTGAGTGAGTGGATGTCCCCAGGGGACCTTTCTCACTCTGTTAAAGTACAGGTAACAAGAAACGTACCGAGGTGGCAGTTTTCGGCGTCCAGCTCATGGTCTCGAGCACAGCGCTGTGCTTTCATCACAGGATGACTTGGAGCATCAGGTGGCCTGGGAGGGGGTGCCCAGAGGCAGGAGGAGAGAGCGGGGATCTGCTTCTGGGTAAGCACCTGCGGGGCCGGAGCAGGTCCGAGGGTCAGCATCCTCTCCACCAAGCCAGCTCTTGGCCACAAGTCTTGAAACCACACCCCTCTCGTGAGCGACTGCTGCAGACGTGGACAGGTGACCCAGTGACCATTCATGCCTAAAAGAGGACCATGGGAGGAGGCTCACTCTCTTCCTCCTGACTTTGACCTGTCTGGATTGAGCCTCCCGGGACTGCCCCAGCCTAAGCCTGAAGCCCCGCTAAGAGTCTCAGTAGAGTTCCCCGGGTGACCTGCTTCCCAAGCCACTTCCCAACTCCTCTGGGCCTCTCATCATTGGAGCTAATAAGTGCTTCATCCCAGTGGAGCTAACTTAGGTTGGTTTTGTGTCACTTCCGGCCCAAAGCACCCTAAGAAAGAGTGTCTACGAGTCACAGTATTCCTTTCTGGGCCCTTCGGTGGGTCCTCTTTGGGAACAATGCATAGAAACTGGGGCAATTTACCTGCGGTTTAGACACGTACCTGCGGTTCATTGTAGATACCGATAACGTGGCATGAATGACCATTTCTGTCTCAGTCATCAGCCAGTACGCTGAATACACACGCTGCCATCCCTGGGACCTCAGGGTAGTTGCCTGTGAATGGCAGTTGCCTCTGTCCCCTTGCACCTGCTTTTCCGAGCCCCATGGAGGTGGCCCTAGGCTCGTCAGCAGGTGACGTGCTGAGTCTGAAACGCAGGGAGGGCCTGACTCCATGCTGATCTCCCCTTTGGAGAGAAGGCTGGTGGTGCTGGAGGTTTCAAGGGCTCCCTGGCCTTCAGACCCCCTGGGCGCCCATCCCCCACGGCGATGCACAAGGGAAGGAGTGTTAAGAGAGGACAGAACTGCCTTTGAACGCCATCACCCTTGAAGCGGTGACTCAGAAATGGATTTGGTTCACATTTACGAGATGCACATTTATGGAGATGCTGTCCTCTCGTGCCTCTTGATCCCAGTGGGGCTGCTGCTGCTCAGAGGATGCCAAGTGCCCTCCAGGCCTCCGCTGCCTCGGTCAGCAGCTCCTAAGAATGAAAAGTCTAAATTGTTCCGAAAACGCACTCATGGAGGGTGACATTCATTTCTGGAAATGGCCAGAGACAAATAAAGCGGCGATCAAGCCAATAACTGGACTTCTGTCAAGGGAGAAACTGCGACCCTACCCTACCCAAGTCTGCTTCCTGACATGGGTCCCGGGGCCATCGTGTGGGGTTCAAGGTCTGCCCGCACCACCTGAGGGGCTGCTGTCTGTGCCAAGGGGGTTCCGGTATCTTTGGTTGTTCCTGGCATGTCACTGTGTGTGTAGGGGGGGCTGATTTGGCCCCAGACCCTCGGGGCCTTGATTTGTGCTCCCGTCTGTTTGTGACGGTCGGGACACACGGTCCTTACGTTCTTTGGTAGCTCTTCTGCACAGAACACTACCTGTGCCCTGAGGGCTTCTGTCCCTTCCCTGTTCCCCTTCCCAGACCCCACTGGGTCTCTGGGAGGGGGAGGAAGCTACTTGCCCAGCTGTACCGCCCCAGAGAAGTGGGGTCCTCTGGGGTCGTGCCTAGTCCAAGCATTCCTGTGCTCTGAATTCTGTGGGGCCCCAGTAGTAAGAACACCAGTAAGAACAGTCCTGGGAGGGGGAGGCTCCGAGAGGGGGACAGCTGGCCAAGGTCCTCTGTGGTGTGGCCAGAAGCTAGGACTGCGGTTTCCCGTTCCTCTGCTACGTGGCTCAAGGTCAGAGAGCGTGCAAGCGGCCTGCTGGCCTCGGCAGGACCTCAGCCGGTCCCTCACCTGCAGGGACTGGGGTGGGCAGATCAGTCTCCTCGGCTGAGTAACCATCGCTTCCCAGTGAGGATGGGCCTTGAAGGCACCACTGTCCTGCGCCTGCCACCCCACAGTGGCAGCTAATGTGCATGCTTCTGCAGTGCCCGCAGCGTGTGCGCCACCATTCTGAGCACCCGCACGTCCCATAACGCTCAGGCCCACACAGAGAGGCGGGGATTAGTACTCTCATTCTCAGCTCAGCAAACCAAGGCACAGAGAGGTTAAGTGACTTGTCCAAGGTCACACAGGACACAGATACGCGGAGAGGTCGGGGCTAAACTCGAGCAGGCTGTGTTCAGAGTTGGTGTTCTTCTGGGCTATACTGCCCCAAGGGGCTCATAGCTGATGCAGAGGACCCACTGTGCCTTCTTGGAAATACCCTCCACCGAGGAATTATCCCCATGCTGGTCCTGGGGAGTGATTCTAGGAAATTCAGATTCGTTAGGTGCTTGAGTATCTTTGATGTGCAAGATCTTCTTGGAGGCAGCTTGGTGGGGTGGGGGTGGGGGGGCGCTCAGAGAGGAACAGACAAGGCTTATGCATGTAAATAGCTGAAAGAGGTGATCTGAGCTGTGGGGCCAGGAGGGGGTGCTTCTTGCAGACCGCCCCCCCCCCCCGCCGGGGTCCAGACTGGGAGCTGGAGCACTGGGCAGCTGGGCAGCTTGTGCAGTGGGAGGGAGTATCAGCCGGGAGGGTGGGGAGCACGGGGAGCCAGCCCGTGGGCCAGGAGAACAGGAAACCCGCAAAGTCAGCTGGGAGTTGGTGGCTGGGGTAGGAAGTCAGCCCTTGGGGAGGAGCTGGGGCTGGCGGACCCCACTAAGCGAGTCCTTCCTGCGCCGGCCTGACTGGGTCTCTCAGATCTGAGAGGCTACGGTGACTCTGAGCCATTACCTGGACTTACTGAGTGTGCGTTCCTCACCCCCCCGAAGCTGCCTGGATTTCTCTGGGATTCCACTGATTTCCATTTCTAACTGCTGCCCACGCAGCTCCACTCTTGCCTCTTCCCCGACAGGTATGGCTGCCCCCACCCCTCCCATGGCCCTCTGCCTCGTCCCCCACAGCCTTGTTGGCCCGAATGTCTCCAGCCTCCCCTGGGAAGGTGTGGTCCCAGGGACCCTGCCCTGGTGGAGGTCAGGTCCAAGCCTCCTGGATCTGCGGACGGAAGGCCTCCATCACGATGGCTGGTCGCAGTTCTGGGTCCTTTCCTGATGTCAGTTTCCTGGTAAGAAGTAGGTTTACCAGGTCCATTCTGTTGTTTGCTCCATTAGGAAATCAGCAAGTGCATCCTGAAAGGCTGCCCCAGGGGTGGCCCTTTGGAAGGGACAACCCATGGGAAGCCAGACCACGTTTGTTCAATCTTATTTTCTGGAAAGGCATTCTCCAGTCCTCAGCCTCCCCTTCCCCTTTCCCGGTGGCCACAGGTTTGGGGAAACAGGCCCTGTTGTGCCTCCGTTGGTGTTGCTCCCCAAAACTTTGTGGCTTAAAACCACGACTGTCCACGGAGAGGTGCCTCCCCAACTCCAAAGGACAGCGTAAAGCATTGACTTCTTAGTCTGTCCCCTGGCCTCTAGAAGAGTCTAGAAGGGCCTTCAGGGAGCCCCCTGTCATTCCCCACAGACCTGTGGTCCACAGTCTGCTGCACTCCGGTCAGCCTGTTGTCCCTCAAGGGAAGGGGGCCGGGGGGGCGGGGCAAGAAGATGTTAGGTTCTGGGTCCAGGAGGCCTAGAAGGAGTAGGTGTCCACCAGGCGTGTAGAGAGTCCCTGGCCAGATAGGGAGGAGCCCCATGAGCCTCCTGCCACTCTCCCTGCTTCCTGCCTGCTCCTCTGGGAGGCTGGGCGTCAGCGCAGCCGGGCCACTCCCTCTGCCACTGCCATCACGTGGCCACGTAGTCACGCATAGTGACTCCTCGGGGGCTCTTGGGACAGGAGTCCTTTCCTGGCCTCCACATGAGCCTCAGCGTCCTCCCAGTTGTGCCGCCTCCAGCAGGGTGAGCTCAGATCCTCTGTGCAGCCGAGAGCCTGGTGTTTTCTACTTGACTGGGAAGGATGCCCTCCAACCAGGGTCTTCCTGGAAGTTCGGGGGCCTCTGTCAAGGCCCCGGCATAGTTGCATGGCATCGTCTGTTTCCTGTCTCCCGTGTCCTCGTGCCCTCCGTCCCCTGGCTTGCTCGATTGCTATGTGGCCTTCTCTGTGGTCACTGGGATGCCATTAGCCAGACTTGGTGCTTGACAGGTGCCTGAAACTGTTTCAATGGAAGAGAGCACCTTGCTTTGAAAGAAAAAGGACCAGCCACCTGCAGCGCTGCCTGGCCTAATGACTCTCACGTGCCCCGGTGCTTGTCCACAAATAGGATCGGTCTTGGATAGTTCCGGAAACAGCGTACACGCTACATTTCTAATCCACTTAAAGCGCACGTCTGTCTTGCTGTGTGGCCCTCATTATTACTATTTTTCTGGCCACATAAAGCCGTGGCATATGGGTGGGCGCCAGGCTTCGGGCTCTGTGAGGCCAACGGAATGAAGAGCAGCCTCACAAGCCACAAACCACAAAGATGACAGGCTTTGCTGGGTCTTCAGCTCGTCATCAGATTCCCCCTGAATCTCTCCTTATTTCCGGGCTTTGCTCGGGCATTGCCCCCAAGAAAGACTTTCTGGCTGGGGCTACGGCCCTCCTTATGCACCCATGTAGCCCTTGCTGGGGGCATACTGTGTTTTCAGGGCTGCACACACGATGTTAGTCCTCAGGCCCACCCCGTGAGGCAGGCTGCAGATGCGGAGACAGGTCTGGACAAGTTCTGTCACTGGGCAAGTCCTTATAGCGTTCCGAAACTAGGGCCCCTCTTTGCAAGCAGGGCAGCGTCCCCCCTCCATCCCGCTGTTGGGGGCTGACCATACATGTCTTCTGTGGCCGACTCGTCTCTCACTGCTCTGTGAGGTCCCTGACGACCGGGAGGCTGCCTTTTTGTTCCCAGTTCTTGGCATGCAGCAGGTGCCTCATAAATGCCCTTGAATACAAGGGAACCTGAATGGATGGAATGACTTGGGGGTGACTGTAAGGAGGAGACAGCTTTGTGCCCAGGAAGGCAGGCCTCCATGGCGTGGGTGGCTAAGGATGCAGTGACTCCTCACACAGGTTCGGTGCTGAGGACACGGTAGGTGTGTCATAAAAGACATGTGACTTGGAGATTTGAACGATTGACAGAGGCCCAGCCATGAACCCGCAGGTCTTGGCCGAGCCCCTGTGGATAAAAGACGCCCACAACGGCCCCGGGTGGCTGCGGGACCCGGGGACCCCTGCTCTCAGAGCCGCCTGTGGGTTCTTCCTGTGCTGGGCTGTGACCTTGGCCAGAGCCCCTCTCTGTTTTCAGTCTCAGTGTCTGCCCATCCTTGGAAAATTCATCTTGTCGGGCTGTAGGTTCTGAGCAGATGGAAGCATGTTGTGCCCTCCAGTGCCTGTCCTCGGGCTGCCCTTGCTTACCTCCCCCCTGACCGACCAGCCGCTATTCCAGTCCTGCTGGAAGGTGGGGAGGACACAGCCCAGCCACCAAGGGTCTCAGCGCACTTGTCCCTGTGCAGCGCCCCCCCACCCGTCCCCTCACCACGTCTCCCAGCTTACCCTCTGGCATTTGCACCCAGAACCCCTCTCCTTGGATCCGGGGTGTCTGGGGGAGCCTCTGTCAGAGAAGGATCTCTAAAACATCGGCACCGTCCTGCGCTCCCTTCACTCCATAGGGACTCGGGGCCTCTGCTCCTGTCCCTTCGCAATTAGCGAGTGTGCTGGGGGTCTCTTCCTGGATTTACCTCCGTGGGTGGCTTTTGTGTCTCCCCAGGGATGCTGGTTCCCACCTCTGAACTGTCAGACCTTTACAGCCTTTGTCACACAAAGTTGATGTCCTTTTACTGTTCACTGTCCTCGCAGGGGCTGCACCGTGGCTCCCTCATGGCAGGGACAGTGTGTTGTGGCCCCAGGACTCTGCTGGGCCTGGGGCTGGTGCCTCGGCTCCCCCAGCATGGACCAGAGGCAAGTGGAAGGGAGCTGGACACGCCCCCCTCAGCTCCCCGGGGTGGGGGCGGGCAGCGGGGGCTCCCTGGCTGGCAGGAAGCACGCCTATGGCTGTGCCCCGCAGTACACTCAGAAGGCTGTCCCCTCCGGCCTCTCACAGGGACGTTTGTCTCAGCCTTCGCCGTGCTGTGCGGAGCCCGCACCGACCTCCCGGACAGGCACGTGTGCTGTGTCTTCTGGCTGAACATCGCAGCAGCCCTCATCCAGACCGTCACGGCCATCGTCATGGTGGGCTGGGTCATGAGTATCTTCTGGGGTATGGACATGGTCATCCTTGCCAGTGAGTAGCTGCCCGGACCTGGGGGCTGGGCTAGAGGAGGGGCAGGGGACGATGGTCTGGGTGGTGTGGCCCTGCGGGGTGTTAGCGCCTTGCAGGGAGGTCTGCTCCTCCCCGAGGGCCGGGTGCTCAGGAGGGCCACCTGTGCGTCTGCAGCCGCCTGGCAGAGGGAGCCCTGCCCCTGTCCCCAACCCCGACCGGACCCCAATATCCCAGCCCCCGCCTGCAGGGAGTCCTGAGCGCCCGTGGGCAGAGACCTGAGCCCGAGGGTGTGAACCAGACAGGACGGAGCTTCTGGTCGGCTCAGACTCCTTGGGCATCTTCCTGGTCGAGGAAGCAGCCCTGGGCCTCCCTGGGTAGCAGGGGTGGGGCCCATGTGAAGTGATGTCCCCTGGGCCCAGCAGCCCCAGTTTCTGGGAAGAAGGAGAAGCCACGTGGCCTCTCTGCCCACAGGAAGCTCTGTAACTGTGGGCTGTTGTGCTGTGTTGAGTTGCTTTTATAGACAGATGGCATGGTTTTCTCCGTCCTTTGACCTAAGCTCCGTTCCTTCTTGTGGGGACCCTTGCCAGTCACTTAGCACAGACTTGCTTCAGACACAGAACTGTTTTGAGAAGGTGCCTAATGTTACAGGGCCCACGGGAGAGAGGTAACACCTGCGAAGCAAGCTAGGGAGCTCTTAGAGCAGACCTGGCGTGAGAGCCTTCTCTTCACGCCCCAGGCACCTCGTGGTGTCCTGGGCAACAAAGGGAGGGACAGCAGAGGCAGAACCGGAGTTCGGGGATGATCTGGAATGATCTAGAATGATCTAGAATGACCTATACCTGACTCCTTCTGAGTTCAGGATCCTCGGAGGACACAGGACACACACAGCTGTGAGAGCCAGGCCAGGCCTCTGGTCAGTGACCAGTCAAGGCACAGGCTAGAGAAAGTACAGGCCCCAGAGCCCGAGTGCTATCTCCTGGAGCTGGTATATTGGACAGATGAGCTGCCTGGAAGCAGGTTGGCCTGCAGCAGAGGTCAGGGAGGCGGGAGACAGCCGGAGGCACAGGAGGGGAGCAGCAGGCCTGGCCAGGGGCTGGGGCTGGAGAGGTCCACTCTCAGGGCACGCATGGCCCCATGAAGACCTCAGGGAGGACGGGGACCCTGGGAGGGAAGCAGGCAGAAGACTCAGAGACCCAGGCAGGCCTGTCGTGGGTGCTTCGCCCTATGCCCTGGACCAGGAACTGCATAACCCTGCAGAGTGCTATAGATCCCAAGGTTTCCCAGGGGCCTGGGGGATGGTCCACAGCCTCCTGACCCTTTCCCAGTTGGAATCTGGGAGTCTTGGTGTGGGACATGTCCCCAGCCACAGTCGGAAGGCCTGACCCCTTTGGCAGCTTGCTCCCGCATCACCCCAGTGTCTGGTGAGGCACTTTAGCACTCGAGGAAGGAGATTTTCCCCTAAAGTGGAATGTGCCTATATCCGTCAGCCCCATCTCAGTAACAGTGAATGGGCACCTCGTCCCTAGAGCTTTCTGGTTGTTTTTTTGGTTTGTTTGTCTTTTATTTTTATTTTTTAAAAGATTTTATTTATTTGATGGAGAGAGTTGCAGCTAGGGAGGGAACAGAGGTAGGGGTAGTGGGAGAGGGAGAAGCAGGCTTCCGGCTGAGCAGGGAGCCTGATGTGGGGCTCGATCCTGGGACTCAGGGACCATGACCCAAGCCAAAGGGAGATGCTCAACGACTGAGCCACCCAGGCGCCCCGAGGATGACGTTCCACCCAGCACTGGCCTGGGGTCATCAGTGCACACACTGTCCAGAAAAGCCACTAAGAGGATGAGCAGGGAATTCCAGACCTAAATAGACGTTAAAGCAGGGGACATATGCACGCTGCTCTGTTGATAACAAGCCAACCACAGCTGGCTCTGGTTGAGGATGGAGAAGTACGGGGTAGTTCCCTGCACTCTCTCTGC
Organism: Spilogale gracilis; assembly: GCA_004023965.1. NCBI lineage: Eukaryota > Metazoa > Chordata > Mammalia > Carnivora > Mephitidae > Spilogale > Spilogale gracilis. The sequence goes on along the minus strand of PITA01022584.1, from coordinate 17,008 downwards.
CCCGTGTCCACCCCATCACGACACCGTCTGCTCACCCCTCGGCGTGTTCTCCGACCGGTGCTTCCGGCGCCTCTGCTGCCTGATCTAAGGTGTCTGCAGAACGAAATCTGTTTGCTGTGCCCCAGCCTCCATCTGTCCCCAGGCATTCGTTTCTGTGTACGTGGCTCCTGTCCCTATACGGGGTGACCGCATGGCTCAGGCGGAGCCTGGCTGGGACCAGAAGGGAGCACGTCAACTTTCTGTCCCTCTGCAGGTGCATCGGGCCGGTGTCTCTAGGCAGGTGGGAGTGAGCCCAGAGTGAGGGGCAGCAGGTGGCCCCAGCTCTGCTGAGCTGTGGGGTCTCAAGTGGCCCCCGAGGAAGCCTCTCGGTGGGGCTGCACACTGTGAGCCCGGGGCGGGGAGCCCAGCTCCCACCTGCCGGTCCCCGGAAGCCGGGTGAAGTGCTCAAGCATCCGGACACTTTCTAGACTTCAGCCAGTCCCTCCGCCTCTTTTTTCACCCTGTTTTCTCTTTCTCTTTTCCTCCTCTCCCTCCTGCGGCCTCACATCCCTGTCTTGCCCCCAAGTTTCCCAAGGTGAGTCTGCTGATGGGCGTGGGGGGGCCCCCCAGCCTGGGCTGCTGCCCCCTTGTGTCCCACCTGCATACACACTCACCCTAGTGGGCCGCCGGCTTTCATCTTGTTTTTGGTTTTTATCTCTTTTCATTTGTTTTTGTGCTTCTGTTTATTCTCTTTGTATTTTCTTTTTGTTTGTTTGGATTTCTGGCTTTGTAGTTGGAAGGCACTGAAGTGTAGTCAGAAGTCCAGGGCCTAGCAGACCGAGGCCTTCAGGGCCCCTCAGTGGCTTCGACAACACATGGTCACTCTCACATCTTCTGTGACTCTCATCTCTTTCCTGCATTTCCTGCACATGACTCAGACTTAATTGGTGAATAATTTGGTAAATAATGAGAGAAAACAACCATCAGGTCCTCAGAAACTCCTCTGGGGGCTAAGTTGCCAGCTAACGGTGAAGTGGAGGGCATTTCACCAATCCCAAACTCATAACTTCATCCCTAAATGTCTCAGTGGTCCAGTTTCCCCTGTGCTGTCGTGATGGTCAACAGTGTTTTAAAGGCTCGGGGTCCCGTCATGCTTGTCGTGTCCCAGACGTCCGGCTGATTGAACACCCCCGTGGTGATGGTCTTCTGTGTTCTGTCCGCTGCTTTCCTTTCCATTTTCCTCTCTGTCCACATGTCCCAGGGGCCCAGGACTTGAGGATGAGGCCCACTGGTGGTCTCCTGGGTGGTGGTTTTAGGGGTGTGTCAATCACCGTGCCACCCCCATCCCGGATGCCCTCCTGTCCTGTAACCCCACTAAATCCAAAGTTCCACAGTTCTCCCTGCATCTTTCTGGTCTGGGTTTAAAAGTCCATGTCCTCGGGAAAGGGTAGACCCTGAGTATAGCAGTCATTTACACCTTAGTGTGAACAAGATCGCAGGACTGTATCGTGGTTTGCAGGTACCTCGTGGAGAAATCCCAAAGGAAGCGCGCATCTAATCGCCTTTCCTCTGCTTCTTTCCCACAGGCTACAAGGAGCAGGGTATCCCACAGCAGCTGTGAGCCCAGAGGAGCCGCCAAGAATTCCAGGGTGGTCCCATGAGGGCCGTGCCAGGCCATGGTGACATGGGGACCTCACATGCTGTTCTGCTATCTCCTGGGGGTGAAGTGGAAGAAGGGGATTTAAAAAACATTATTTATTTTGAAAATGCATCTCCTGTTCTTGGCCAGCTGCCAGGCTGCCAGGCCCTCCCCCTGCCCCAGAAAGATGCAGGCCCCCAGAGCATCTCAGGTGGGGTGGTGGGGAGTGGGAGGCAGGATCACAGACAGCGAGGCTGGGATGCTCACTCACCTCTGCCCTGCACAACTCCCTGCCCCCTGTGGGGGGGCCCTGGAGCTGCCAGGCAGGCAGCAGGGGCTCCCGGAGGGGCAGGATGGGGGCAGGATGCGGTGGACCTTTCCTCTGGGTTCCCAGCCTCCGTCAGGTCGTTTGTGCCATGGACTCCCGGGGGCCACACCAGGGCAGGAGTGAGCGTGCACAGCCGGCCGGGTGTGGAAAGGCCTGCTGTGCCTCCACCCTCCCAGGGCTACGTGGGGATGGGTCCCTGAAAGTCTCCTGGCCCTACGCTCCCTTACTGCAGCCTGCCCTCCACCCAGCCCCCCTCCTCACCACTGAAATCTCTGGGCCTGGGTGTGTTTTGAGCTTTGCTTCCCTAGAAGGCTCCCGACGACTCCATTGAGCGAGCACAGGCCTGCTGAGCCTTCCAATTCATACTGAACACCACATCTGGTCCACAGTCCTAAAATCCTTGGAGCTGGATGGGTCTCTGAGTTCAGAAAACGTGGATTGGAGACGGAATAAGACCCATTTACCGTGTTTCCTAACACCCCTACGGTCCGATCACCTCCTGGCCGTCAAGTGCATGACTGTTTTTGCAGAGAACCCCATGAAAAGTCAGACTAATTGGGACCAATAAAAACCATGAAGAGCCTCACCTTGCTTGGGTCAGGTCAGATCTTGGCCTTAATAAGTTATAAAAGAAAACTGCATTCGAGAGCTTTTGGCGAGTTAGAATTGAACAACAACAAAAATTGTTTGGAGTGGCTGACTTGTTTCGGACAATCCCTCTTGCAGACGAGGCCCTGGGGATCCTCTTGGGGTCACACAGGGATTCCTCCTGTTGCAAAGGGACATCTGGGGCCTTCTCGGTGCCTGCCTGCGTGGTTACTCAGGAGTCGGACCGTGGGAAGGGAGGAACTCACCGGAGATGCTGGGGCCCCTGTGGGTCGGGGATGGCTCTGAAGTGAAGAGTTGGCTGTCGGTGGTTGTCTATGTCTGTTTCCATTTGCTTCCTAATACGGAAATGACTAAACTGGGGGACTGGCCCAGAGCTGTTTGCAAGCCCCGTAGATACCTCGAGGGGGTTTCCTGTCTGTCGGAGACTCCGAATGTGGCCAGGGCTGGTGCACTGACCTATCTGCCCTTTTCCCCAACGCTTGGTGGGTGTACTTGGGGAGGCTGCCGCTGGACAGGCCCCCTTGCTCCCCGAGCCCACTCACCTCCCCCGTTGGGCTGATTCTCGTCCTGCCAGGGAAGTGGGCCTCGGGCTCCTGTGGGTTGGGCAGCTCTTGGCATCTGTGGAGAGCCAGACCCCCTGCCGCTGCTCGTGATGGAGCTGGGCCGCACTTTCGGAACAGCCAGCTGTGTCCTTCTTCCTGCCCCCTTCCCTCCTGACCCCAGCCAGGCCTCTGCTGCTGCTTTCGTGTTTAGAATCCTGTGCGTTTTCGAGGCATGGCACCAGCTTTGGTTTCATCCGGAAAGCCGGAGCCGTTTGGCATGTGAAGATGGCGTCCCCTGGGCCCGGGAGAGAGCAGGTGACGGCTGGTGGTGCCCCGGGAGGCTGCGTCAGCGTGGGTGCCTCCCCTGGCTAGGTCAGAGGAGCACCAGCCGGCGGCCCTTGGCCCCGCACACTCAGAGGGACCATGGGCCTCAGGCGCAGCCCCCGCCGACAGGAGTGGAGGATCTTGCTTTTTTGGCTCGGGCCGGGGCCGCTGCTGAGGGAGACAGAAGCGAGAGCAATTTATGGGGCATGCTCAGTGGCGATCCAGACCCACTGGGGGTTTCTTGAGTGAACCCCGGCATGAGATGACTAATACAGGGGTTCATGGGCTCAGAAGGACGGCTCCCCTTGGCCACCAGCTGCTTCCAAACTTGAGGGCATGTCAGCCTCCGGAGGAAGCCCTTCCCGTGGAGCTGATGTGTGTGAGGAGTAGGGGCACCCCCATCCTCTGAACCCCGGTCTGTGAGGATGGCTGAGCAGGGGAGCAGCTTGAGGCAGCGACTCTCTGCAGGAGATGGTGGCCTTGGTGTCACCCGCTGAGATGAGGGACAGGGAAGGTGAGGAAGGGACCTGGAGCAAGATGGCCCCCCTCTGCCCCCAGCCACGCGTCAGCCCCGATGACAAGGACAACCAACAGGTGCTGGGCCCTTGCAGGCTTGGCATGGCACCTTGGACCCCCGATGACCCTAACCAGCAATCCTGGCAGGGGGGACGTGAGTAAGCAGAAACAGATGGCAGGACTGAGGCACTGGGAGAGCAAGGCCCGGAACACATGGCCCACAGCTTGCGGTGGAGACCTGCTGCAGAGGGGAAGGGGCTTTGGGGGGCCGGAGGGTCCTCTGGACGGTGTTGCCCATGTGGGAGTAGCAGGTGCTGGGAAAATCCTCCTCAGCAAGGACTGGAAGTGTCCACCATGCACCGTCCTGGGTGGCCCTCCAGCCCACGGCCCAGAATGGTGGCCGGAGCGGGGGTGGGCAGAGGAGTGCTCCTGGCCCTGTGATCCCCCACACCCCAGAGGCTCCCCTGGGACTTTGGCCTCATGCAGACACCATGAGGGCCAAGCTGCAGTGGGGAGCACATGAACTCTAGAAGGTCAAGGAAGTCACATGGTCCGAATTTCCTTGGGAGGGACAGGGACCTCAGGAAGGAAAACCTGAGCCCCAAGGCCCTGGAGAATGCCTTCTGCAGGCCTGAGGCGCTCCAAGAGGAAGCCCGGGGTTCACGATAGTGGTCCTTCTGCGCCAGACCAGCTCTCTGAAATCCCCCCGAAATCTACGATGTTTTCTTTAGTGAACCCCACCCTGCACAGATGGAGTGAGTGTGCAAGGGCCACCCGGGTGCGGGCCCAGCTGCAGGTGCTCCCAGGGCCCTGAGGTATTCATGACCCTGGATGGTTTCCTCCCGTTGGTGATGCTGGGGCCACCTGGGCGTTGTGGAAACGGCTTAGGGATGACTGATGGAAATACGAGTCCCCTGGTTGGGGGTGCAGGCTCTGGTTGGCTCCTCTGGCTGGTTGGTTTCGGGGGGATGGAGGCAGATGAGCACGCTTAGAGCACCCCCAGCTGCACTGACCGTCCCCGGAGACAGAGACCTTGCGGCGTGGCGGGGGGGGCACCATGTGAGCTGCTCCCCACAAACCTGCCTGAACAGAGCTGGGGTTCCTCCTCAGAGGTCCCCCGTCCTGGCACCAGGCAGTTCTCACAAGCAGGGCTCCGTGTTCCCTTGTGCATCCAGCGAGCACTCAGGGCCCCAACGCAGTCCGAGGGGGGCTCCCAGAGGTCAACGCCATGGCCGCTGCACCTGCCCTTCCCCTCCGCCCGGCTGGAACAGCAAGGTGAGGGAAGGCAGGAGGGGTGCTGCATGTGACCAGGAGACCAGGAGGCTGGGCTGTGGGAAGGGAGGCTGGGGGCCGCCTGAGCGGGTGGGTGCTGGTCGGGGTCCCGCGATTTTCACCTGCTGGGCTCTGAGAACCTCAGAATGTCCATGAGATCACAGAGGCGTGCAAGTCCGACCGGACTCGTGAATCTGCCCTAATCTGTGCTGATGGGGAGCCCCGTGCCCCAAACACTGGGGCGAGTTCTAGCCTCGTGCTGTCTGTCTCTCCTCCCATCTCGTGCCTCAGTTGGACCATCCATAGGCTGGGCAGCCAATGCTGGTCCCGTCTCTGTCAGAGTAGAGGCCTTGGAGGACGGGTCCCGGCCCCATGGACTGGGAACAGGCCGCGCGGTTGTCGGGACTCTTCCTAGTGACACGGACTCGGGTGCTCTCTCCCCTCCGGATTCTGTCCCCGGGGAGACCGACGACAGGGCCATCCTTGTAGGTGTCCTGAGTTTCCAGTACAAGTTGTCTCTGTGGACTTAGTCCCCAGTCCTTGTCCCTGCCTGCCTGGATTTGCCAGTGTGCCAGCCACCCCAGGCTGGGCCACTGGCACCCTCGGTGGGCAGAAGCAGACACGTGTGTGTCTCCCTCCCCACGGATGCTCACAGCCCCTTCGGCTGCTGGGTGAAGGCAGGACCTGAGGTTGGGACCTTATAGGAGCCCCTCACACTGTCTAGGATCCGACCCTCCAGCGTGGGTCCTGGCAGGGGACACTTGTCCTTGTCACCCCACACTGGGGCCAGAGGCACACAGTTCCTTTGATCCGAAAGGCCCCTGCATCTGGAGCCCTTCCTCCCAGGGTCCATGGCTCCACACCCAGCCACCTAACCCAGCTGGCCTTTGTAGGAGGGATGACATGGGTCTCCCAGAGAGGAGGGGACCATGATCCCTTTCTAGGCTTTTCCGTGGCTGCAGACGGTCCTCCCCACCATCACCCCAGCCCCCCCTGCCGCCGCCTCTGGTCCCAGGATGTGAAGCAGTGAGAAGAGAAGGGGGTCAGGTCACACCCACCCCGCTTTCTGGGTGAGGGCCTGGCCAGTGTCCCAAGCAGGGAGCTGGCAGCAGTGGCCGTAAGTGGCCAGGGTGCCCCATGGGAACACTTAGCTGGCCCTTTGCACAGGCTGTGGGCTGTTGTAAATGGTGCCAAATTTTTGAAAACAAAGTACATTTAAAAAGCACCAGTTCTGTGCATATATTAGCTGAATTTATATTTGGGTGAGTGTTGTGCTGTGATTCGTAGTTTTGGATATGTGAGCGACTTTGGGTCTCTCTTTTTCCCATTAAAGGAATCGCTGTCCATTTCTGTTGTTCTCTGCTAAGACCCTCTCCCTAACCTCCCAGGGCTTCCTCCATTTACCTCTCTTCCGACCTGCGGGGGCCACGCCCCCGCCCCCGCAGCCTCTGCCCCCGGGATCCTCCAGCAGAGGAGTCTCCAGCCGATCCCAGTGATTGGAGCCTCCCTCATTTCTGTGAAAGGAAGAAATTCTCCGGCTGGGGACCTAGGGAAAGCTTCTAGATTTGCCGCCTGGGGCCCAGGCGGGCTTGTGGCCTGGCCTTCCCTGCACTCTCAAGACACAGCCACCGGCAGGCCCCCCTCAATCCCAACCGCTGTCCAGGTCCCCACAGCCCCTGGAGGCACTGGGCAGGGTCCTGACCTCCCCAGCTCCCCTCCGGCTTCGGAAATCCCAGCTCAAGCCCTGTTGTTGTCTCTGTGTAATGGGAAACAGCACGCATGACCGTCAAAACCTGTATACATAACTCCGTGTACATATTTATATATTCTGATTATAAATATACAAGGCATGGCATCTCTTTGGCGTTCCAAGTTTTGTTTTTTTTTTTAATCCTGAAAATACGGTTTTAGAAACTTTTTCTTCGTTTCCCTCTTTTCTATGTAATAAACATTCATGTGACCTTTCTGATGGGGTCTCAAAGCCGCTCTGTGCCCTCGTTTCCCTACTTGGTCGGACCCGGACTCGTGCCCTCTCTCCGTCACATCTGCTTGTGCAGTGGTCTCAGCGCAAAGGCTGCCCTTCCCGGGGGCAGGCCTGGCCCCCTTCTCCTGGAGACCCCCATGTTCCGCGATCGGATCCCTCTGTGGGCTGGAATCTGTCCACCAAGTCGGGCGTCAGGCCCCCGCTGGGTTTACCAGGAAGCCGGTGCCGAGACTCATTGCCGGCTGGATGGTGCACCGGTGGAGGAGGGAAGCGTTAGGAGCGGTTAGCAGGAGCAGATCGTCCAGGAGGAGCTGGTGGAGCTAACGGGAGCTGGGAGGGATGTGCGGGGTTTGGTCCTCAGCCTGGCTGGCGTTTGCTAATGGGACGGGGACTTGCAGACTTTGTGGCATCTGTGGACGAAGACAGTAGCTAGAACGAATGACCACGTGGGAGTTGAGAGAGCTCCCGACAGATGGAGGTGATCCGAGCAGGTGGAATCCATGAGCTGAACTAACAGCTCGAGTGGACAGCTGCCTTGGGCAGTCCACGCCCCATGCTCTCCCTCATGCCCGGGAGTCGGGCACCAGGCCACATTCTAGAAGCTTCTGTCTGCAGAGAGGGACACCTCTGAAGGCTGTCTCTTGATCCAAAGACTCAGATTGTGCTGGGGATGCTGTCTGTCAGGGAGTGCTTTCTGCAGGCTGTGCGGCCACAGAGGGGCCCCTTCCGGGGGCAGGGGAGGAGGTGTGGCTGCATGAAGGGTCTACTCCCCAGAACCCCAGGCTCCAGGACAGGCTTGGGCCTGCCTATCTCTACCTGCCGGCACCAGGAGGGCCTCAGTTAGGTCTGTGGACTAGCCACGGCCTTCAGAGAGGACCCTCCAGCCGGGTGGCTAAGGCCTTCTCACACGGAGACCTAAGCCAGGAGTTACCGAGGAGAAGAGGGGATCCCCACAGAAAAAGGAGAGGGTGGGAGGGCCGCTCTATGTTCAAAGCTCAGGGGACCTCGAGACAGGGCCTGTGACAGACCTGCAGGCCTGACTGGCCCCTGGGGGAAGGAGGGCCTCCTTGCCCCTTGTCCCACCCCCTGGTGTCAGGCCCCCAGAAGGGCTCTGGCTGTGTGGGGGTTACTGGACCAGCAGAAGCTTGCTTCTGTCTTTCCAGTCAGAGCCGTGGCTATTTTCACATCCACCCAAAGTAGCTATGTTTAAAAAAAAAAACAAAAAACCTCTAGAAAGCAAAGAAACTTTTAAAATGGGGAATGTCACTTGTGGAGGAAATAAGTACTTTGAGAACGCTTGGACGCTGTCCATGTCTCCTGAGGTTCCAGGCCTGGAAGCGGAGCTCAGAGGTCAAGGGGTGGGGGTCTCGCCTCTGCTGTTGGCTTCTGGGGCACCTTGAAACACATCCAGGATCTTTCAAAGAAGCCGAGGTGGGGTGAATGGATTTTTTTTTAAGATTTTACTTATTTATTTGACAGAGAGAAACACAGCCAGAGAGGGAACACAAGCAGGGGGAGTGAGAGAGGGAGAAGCAGGCTTCCCGCCGAGCAGGGAGCCCGATGTGGGACTCGATCCAGGGTTTCCGGGATCATGACCTGAGCCGAAGGCAGTCGCTTGACCAACTGAGCCACCCAGGCATCCCAAGTTGGGGGTGAATGGATTTTATCACCAAGAAACCAGTGTTGCTCTTTCTAGCACTGGGGTCCCTTGGAGTCTACACTTGGTCTCACCCCCCCCATTCAACTCCTCCCTGGCTCCCCAGGCCTGACCCAAGAACAGCACCTCTGGGGTGCCCTGTCACCCCAGGGTGAGACGACTGCTCTTGCTTGCTCTGCCCTCCACCCCTCTGCTCCAGCAGCCAGCTGTGCCCCTCACGCACCCATGCTGTGCTGGGGGACGCTGCCAGCCCCTTAATTCACCCTGTCCCAGCCTGGCCAATAACTTTCCTGCTCACTGAGCGAGCCTGCAAAGATGGAGGCCTTTCCTGAGACCTTGGCGGTCTTCCCTCGGTTCTGCGGCTGTAGCTTGTCTGAGGTTGCCTCCTGCCAAGGGACCTGCCTTGTGGAGACGGATGCCAGACAAGACGCGGGATCTCGGGATCTGGGAGACACAGAGAAAGTCTCAGTCCTGCCTCCCCGAGGCCACCACCAGCCCTGCTGCTCGCCTCCCTCCCTGCCATGCCAGCTCCCTCCTGCCCGCAAACTGGTTCAAAGTGAGCAGCTCTTGCTAGTCACAACAAAAAGCCCTAAAGCACTATTTGCTCCCGAGAGTGTCCTCTGACCCTCTGTCTTCACTGACACAGTCTTGGCCTCTGCACGTGCCAGGCCTGGGCATACGCACACTTGGTCTCCATAGGCGGCCAGCAAGGGATCGGGCCTTTAGACATCCCCAGCCCCAGCCTCCAACCTTCCCACTCCACCTGTCCCCTCCTGTAATGGGGCACAGTATTTAAAGAAAAAATTGTAGGAGCACCCAGCAGGCTCAGTCGGGGGAGCTCACGGATCTTGATCACCAGGTCGTGAGTTTGAACCCCACGCTGGATGTAGAGATGACTTAAAAATAAACAACACTTAAAAAAAAATCAAGAAGGGGCGACTGGGTGGCTCAGTCATTTAGTGTCTGCCTTTACCTCAAGTCAGGAGTTCCCTGGGACCGAGCCCCACATCGGGCTCCCTGCTCAGCAGGAAGCCTGCGTCTCCCTCTCTCACTCCCCCTGCTTGTGTTCCCTCCCTTGCTGTGTTTCTCTCTGTTAAATAAATAAAGTCTTTTAAAAAATCATATACGTGCACAATGGTGCGCCCTAAAACTTTATGTTTTCCATATAAAAAGTTCCAGAACAGATTAACATACATGTACAAATCCTTTCTTCTCCCCTTGACCCGATGGCAGGTGTGGATACCCGAGGCAGGTGCATGGCTCACCAGGACACCATGAGCACGCTGGGAGTTGCTCTTTGGTTAGAACGGGAGAAACCAGGGTAGAAGTCCCAGGACCGAGACCAAGCAGCCCCACTCAGAGCGCATGCCCAAACCAAAGCCCGAGGTTGGCGTGGCAAAGGCCTTGAGGGACTTTCCTCCATCCTGGTCCCTTGGGGGTCTCCTGCCCAGTGCCGCTGGGCTGCCCACGAGCAAGGACGATAGCCCAAGTCTCTTCGCAGAGGGATCCCAGGTTCTTAGACACAAAGCACTCCTCCAGACAGCGCCAGGTCCTAGCATAGTTTTATTGCCCTCGTGCCATCTGGCCCCGCTCCAGGCACACTGCGTCGCACAGGAAAGGTGGAATTAGAAGCGGCCAGCTGCTAAATGCACACACCTGCCCGCTTCTACCTAAAATGGAAACTATTTCTGCAGAGTCTTCTCCGTACCTACTATAGAAACAGGGTATTTTTCCATTGGCTTCCTGCCTGCCCGAAGTGTTGGTGACTTAGCCATGCAAAGAGGCAGGAGCTAACAGGCCTATGGGCTCAAAGAATTTTAGCTCTCACAGAAGCCAGACAGACAGAAAGAGAGCAAACATTTGGAAGAAGATGAACAGCCAAGCTTCAGGAAGGGCTGGTGGAACGTTGGAGGCTGGACAGGGTTTCTAAAGCAATTTAGAAATTCACTGCAATTTCAGTGAAAGCATTTTGCCCACCAGCTTTGCTCTGGCTTCCTTGTGAGACCCGAGGGGCTCGTTCAGTGTGGCCTCATGTGGCCCCAGGTCATTTGGGGGCAGGGCTGACGGCCAGCCAAACCTGAGCTGCACCTTGCAGAGAGGGAGAGAGCTGTGTGTGGGACCTTACCGTAGCCAAGGTTGCTGGGTCACCAGGCTGCAGAGATTTCCCAGGGCCTGGAGCCGTGAAGTCGAGTGTGCCGTCACAGTCCACCTCAGAGTCTCTCTCCAGCTGGCAGGCATCTGGTTTGACACCGGTGGAGAAGGGGACACCCTCCAGGCCGAGACTCACCTCCCCAGATGGCTTTCAGATTACATGCCCTCTCTATCCTCCTCCAGACCCAGGCGGCCAGCGGGTTTTTGCTGAATTCAATACGGTGAAGTTGAGCTAGTAAAATGTATCCTTTCTGCCACAGTAGCCCATATATTCATTAAAACATTTTGGAAGATAGAAAGAAGTAGACGAAATAAAAGCGTATTTCTTGGCTGAAAATCACTTTCTAAATGGACAGTGGCTCTTCTGAGGAACCATAAAACCTCAAGGGCATGGTGCCCAACCTTCTAACTTTTCTGTGAAATCCTCCACCGTCTCCCAAGTAAATGGTCACAAATTTCTGTTAAGTCCCCCAAGACTGGGACTCACCGCCTTTTTGCTCTGTGGGAATCCAAGAATTCTCAGGGACGTGTTGGCAGGGCCATCCCTTATGTTCCTGCAACTTCTACCTGTCAGTCCCTGCGGATGTCTCCAGAGCCCAGGACGGAGGATAAGACAGGGTGCAGAAAGTGCTGGCCATCCTCCGCGGGACAGCCGGCCCCTCTGCTGCCCACCTCCCCTTCCCTTCTGCTCAGGAAATACCTATGGCCCTTTCCACACCACTCAGGTGACCTGGCTTCCAGACATTCCCTGCTCTGATGGAGGAATCCCAGTACACATTTTGGTTGTCGAGGAGGAGTGTGTGTGTGTGTGTGCGCGCGTGCCTGCGCGTGCACGCACAGAGGGGTGCAGACTAGAGGGCCAGCGCCCCACACGCTAACAGGAGCATGGGAGGAAATGGGGAGAACCCTGGAGTGGCCTGGATCTCCCTCCTCCCTTACACATGCACGGAGTTCTGATTCCGAGAGCATGCCCATGGAGAATGGTTTGAAGACAGAAAAGGGTAAAAGGCAGGACTCTGAAGTTGACTTCTGTCACTGAATGGGGTACTGTGAGCACTGCCACACTTGGGCTCCTGGGGAATTGCTCTGGGACTCAGGCTGCCTATCTGACCGCCCCAGACATCCCCGTGGGGGTGTCCCCTCTTCCGGGGTGGCAGGTGGAAACTAAGCTCCTCCTTCCACCATCCCCGCCCGTCCCCAGCCGAGGGTGTCTGCAGGAGTTCCCCCCAGCCCCCATGCAGCCACAGCCACCGCAGAGGGGCGCTCACAAACCCCTTTCACACCGCTGTAGCCCATGGCCTGACCTCAGTGTTCCTCTGGCCGAGTGTCTTCACTGGGTCTCACTGCCCCCCAAGCCACCAGCAGCCAGGGGGGATCCTCCACATCCCACCTCCTCATGGCCTGCCTGGAAAGCCTTTGAAGACAGCGGCTCACCCCTCCCTGGCATCCTGGCCTGTGGGGGGCCCTGTCCACCCTACCAGCCTTACCCCACGGGGGCCCCACAGCCACCTTGGGCTACCTGTAGTCACGGCAGACCCTGTGTCCTCCCGGTGCCTGCAGCATGCAACTCCCTCCACTCCCAAGCCCTTCTGGATAATTCTGGATAAAATGACCTTAGGGGGCACCTCCTTTGCAAAGCGTCTCTGAAGGGTCCCCTCCGGGATCAGGCACCCTGCCCTGTGCCACCACAGACCCCCAACGTGACCCTCTTCCCAAGGCTCTGCACAAGCCCACTCCTTGTCCACCTCCACGTCAGGCCTTACGCCGGCGCTGGTCCCGCCGGCAGTGTGACCATGCTCACGGTGCCAAATCTGCACCGCACAGGTAATGGCACTCACCGTCCGCACCCCCGGGGGTTGAGGAGTGGGTTAGGAGGCATGGTATGGGCACTGTTCACCATTCAACCTAGCGGTTTGCTGTCGGGGACTCCGACATCCCTGCCGAGGCCACCGTGTCCCTGCAGGACCAAGATGCAGCCGGGCTGGGGGAAGCCAATAAGGCAAGGGAACTTTGTCTGCCTGGGGCATTTCTGGGGGCCTTAGACGAGGCCACCGAGCAACGTGCCCATGAGTGAGCTCCCTCTCCTCTTCCTTTCCTCCCTGAAGGGTGTCCTGCTCATGGCTGGCCGTCCAGATGGGGCCCTGTCCCCCGCAGCGGCAGCAGCAGCCTCCGTGGGCACCAGTCCTGACTTCCCTCCTGCACGTGTGCTTAGAAAGCATGACTAAAATTGGGCACTTGTTTTCCACTAAAGTAAAACAGGGCTGCTGCCGACAGCAAATTGTCCCAGCGAGACACTGTTTGCCCATGATTTGCAGAAACTATTTTTAAAATAACCCAGATACGTGCTGCCACATTGAAAACCACAGAACTGAGCCACACACTCCCCCCACCCCTACATCCCCAAACCGCTTTACTCATTCACAAGTTTGGAAGGTACGGGAGGGAAGATGGAGCTGGAAACAGGCTGCCGTGTTAGTGAGCAATGCTTGAGATCAAGATCTCAGGAGGGGCTTTATCAGGTTTCTAGTCACCAGGACTCACGGCTTGACCACAGGCAGTCCCCATAATCCTGCCCACACCAACCCTGCCGCTCGGTCAGGAGACTCAGTTGTCTGGGGTCATGGAAAAAGCTTGAATCTGTTGCTTACTAGCTGTGTGATCTTAAATAAGTTACTCACCCTCTCTGTGTCTCTGCTTTCTCAAGTACAAAACCAGGTTAAGGAAGCTCCAGAGTTCTTAAAAATATCACACTAACAGTCGCGAACCAGTGTTTGCACAGCGCAGGCATGGGGTCATTCTCTTCATGGCTGCGGTTGGCATGAGGTAGGGGTTGGAGGGCTTTTGCGTAAAGAGGCAGAGAAGGAGTATTTCAGGCCTCGCCGCCATGGAGTGCCCGGGGTACCCACTCACTCTGATGTTGGGGTATGAGGAGGGCAGCCATAGACTGTACATAAAGAAATGGGCATAGTTGCTTCTAATAAAGATTTATTTACAAAAATAGGTGGGCCGTAGTTCTAAGGTGATGCCTTTCAGAAGGCTGGATCATTAAGGGAGGGGGAAAAGGGGGGACAGTGGCCAGCCCAGCCTCTGGTGACGGAGATGTCCTTGCAGGGAGGAGGGTTGGGGCGCGGTTCCCTATCAGGAAGGACTCTGGCATGCCGAGGGTCCCTAAGCCTGGCCCGTCCACCACCTGGGGATCTATCCAGGGGCTGACTGGGGAGGGGGGTGGCCAGGAATTCCTGAATTCCTATATAAATTTGTGTATATGCTTATGGATATTTTTCTGGGAAAAGGGTTCATTGCTTCCTTTAAATCATCTAAGGCATCTATGATTCCCAAAGGTGAGAAACCATGTGTTAAGCCAAGCGACTCCCCAGACTTCAGTGAAGAGCCTTAGTGACCTTGGGGCCCTGCCACTGCTCAGAGGAGGCTGGGATCTCCTGGCCACCCCCCTGGCCCCCCACCCCAGCAGGCTTCCCATCAACTACCTGTTCTCAAACTGGTTCTAGGAGGGTTTCCTGCAGGTCCCTGGTCCAGAGACAGCCCGGGCACTCCCCAGCCAACCCTGGGCAGGCCCGGAGGGAGCTTCCTTATTTCGTTTCTCTCCCCTCCCCAGACCTTGCAGGTTGATGGAACCCCAGCTTCCTGCCCAACTGGATAAGGGGGTGAGAGCCTCAGTCAGGGAAATGCAAGGGACAGAATGGAGGACTGGTCAAGTGGGTGAGGGCAGAATGGGCACTTACTGGAAAAGTCTGGTCAGCCTTGGTTCCCAGAGCATCCCAGACCAGATGAGTCCAGCTATTTTGTCCCCATGGTCAAGGTCTAGGCTGCTGCTGTCACTGTCACTGCGCTGAGCCCATGGGCACCCGAGGAGGCTGGCAGTGCCTCCCGTCCGAGATAATGCCCTCTGGACGGGGTGGCCATGGGAGGCAGAGCTGGGGGCCCTGGGAGAATGGCTCACACTTGCTGACCCTGCCCCTCGCTTTGTCCCAGCCTCGTTCCACACTCCCCCACCCCCACCAGGCTGGGCCCCTTGGGATCACTCTCTTCGGTAAAAGGCAGCTTTTAGCTGGTTTCTAGGCCAAGTTGGTTGGTGCCAGAAGAGACATGGAAAAGCAATAGGGTGACTGACCCCCAGCTTTCCTAGGGCTCGGGCTGGTCCTAGCACAGCCGCTCTCTGGAGAGCAGAACCTTGGGGTGGGAGTTGGAAGTTGGCTTTCCCGTGGGTGTGAAGGCAATGGAGCCCCACTGCTGGTGGAAGGGAAGAAAGGGGCTGACATCCCTGCCCCCATGGCTCTCCTATGACGTTAACAGGAATGAGGTGCCATGGGAGGTGAGGGGTGGGCAGGCCTTCGATCCCTGTGGTCTCTCAGCAGTGACTTAGTTCTGGAAGGGGCCGCACTTCCCACTGCAGCAGCAAGGGGCAGTCTCTTGGGGTCTGCGCAGATGCCATGGCCCAAAATGTTACCCGAGATGCCAGCAGGGGCCCTCTGCTCACAGTCTACAAAGAGCTTTGGCCCAAGCCCCCTTCCCAGTGGACCCAGTGGGTCCACAGAGCCACCTGTGGTTGGTGTCCTGGTTCCCAGGAGCATCACCGGGATGGATTCACCTGATGGAGGTGAACCCACCTCCAACCCTCACTCGAGGAGAACAGACTCACACTTTGCAGGGATCGCAGTGAGAACCACCACCCCAGAGGGAGAGAAGCCCCAGCCCCCCTGCCCCCCCAGCTGGAGTGTCCTGCCCCCGCCCCGCCCTCCCATCGGCCCCAGGCGCTGTGGGACCCCGGGCAGCTGACCCTGAGATCTCTCTGGTTCCCATGCTGATTCTTCCTTCATGGCAGGACCAGCAGGCAGCCCTAGCTGTGGGAGTTTGTCTGAATCAGGCAGAAAGACCTAAGATCCAAGATCCCATTAAGCGGGTGAGGACAACTCTTCTCCCCACAGTGGATACCCATAAGCCCAGGCTTCTCTCCACCCCTTTGTTATGGCCTGGGGTTCTTTCTGCAGGGCTAGACCCCTGAGGAATGTGTGGTCCACTCCAGGTCGGCAGAAGGAGGGGTGTAGAAGCGGAGATGGCCGGATGCCCCTGGTCCCACTGATGACCGTGCTGAGGGAGCCCGGGGCCGCAAACTCCTGGCTTAGGAGGAACGGTGATCCCAGGATACAGGTAGGTGGGGGTTCATGACTAAGGGGCTGGGGCTAGGGGGCAATCACCAAGCCCTGGGGGGGCCACAGAGGAGAGAGCTGTGAGTAGAGGGGAACCAACACTCACGCCTTCCAGCAAGTATTTGTGGGGTACTCTGCTGACCAGTCAGGGCAATGACGAGGTCTACAGTAAGACCCGGAGGAGGGCCGGCTGCAGGGGGCACAGGACCCAGGGGCCAGGAGCCCACACTGACTGTGGGTTGTTCTCCTGCCGAAGAAAGGGCATTCACACATCTAACTGCAGTCATCACTGACGGTGCTCAGGGGCACCCTGTCAGCAGACACTGGCTAAGCCCCTGTCCTGGGCCAGGCACCGTGAGGTGCTGAGGAAACACCAGTTCCCAGAGGCCAACACTGCAGCCAAGACTGTGCTTCCTTCTGTTCAGGTTCTCCAGGAAGCAACCTGGAGGGGATGCTTATTTCCTACTGCTTCCTTAGAGTGCGCAGCCTCTGCGATGAGAAGTGATGGACGAGATCAGGGAGGGCCAAGCCCTGTGCTGAGAGCCCAGGACCCAGGGCAGACAGGACAGGCTCTCTGCCTCAGAAGGCTCCCCGGGTAGGAGGAAGACAGATTGCAACCAGGCAAAGTCTGGATCCAAATCTCGGCTCTCCATTTTTTTGCCCAGCTCCGGTTGTCTGGCCTCCATTTCCCCCTCTGTAAAACACAGACTGCAGAGCCCGGCCGGTGGAGGTGATCCCGGAATAAAAAAGGGCCTCAGAGGCAAGCAGCCAGCCCCTCACCTTGCAGGAGCTAAGATCCACATACAATGGCCTCCCAGTGCCCCCCCCCCCCCCCCCCC
>PITA01022583.1:0-30039 GCA_004023965.1 Spilogale gracilis | reverse complement strand
CTTCCAGTCCAGTCCATGTTGCTACAAAAGTTGGGTATTCATCCTTTCTGACGGAGGCATAGTATTCCATTGTATATATGTACCACATCTTCTTTATCCATTCATCTGTTGATGGGCACCTTGGCTCTTTCCACAGTTTGGCGATTGTGGCCATTGCTGTGATGAACATTGGGGTGCATATGGCCCTTCTTTTCACTACTTCCGTATCTTTGGGGTAAATGTGAAGGGCACTTTCTTGTCCCATGCAGGCTGACAGGTTTGCTCAGCTCACTGGATTCTGCTGTCGCTGACCCAGTCCAAGCACCCAACAGCATCTTCTGCCAATTCCTGCCTTGGCTGGTTCTTTGAGAGCCCGGCCCATTCCTTCCTGTGTTAGTTTCCTATTGCTGCTCTAACAGATTTCCACAAACTCAGTGACTTAAAACAACACCCATTTATCATCCTACAGTTTGGAAACTTAAGTCCAGACATCGAGACGTTGGCTGTGTTTCTACAGGAGATTAGAGGGGAGAATGTATTTCCTTGCCTTTTCCAGCTATAGGCTACCCACGTTCTTTGGCTTCTAGCCCCTCCCTCCATCTTCATGGCCTTCAGTGGAACACCTTCCAGTCCCTCTCTTTCTGTCTTTGACCTCTCCTTCTATCCCCACATCACCTTCTCTTACTTTGACCCTCTTGCCTCCCTCTTAGAAGGACCGCTGGACTCACACTGGGCCCAGCAGGATAATCCAGACTGATCTCCCCATCGTGAGATCCTTAACTTGATCACATCCGCAGAGTTCCTTTTGCTGCGTAAGGTTATGTGTTCATGGGTTCTGGGGATTTCCATACTTCCCACGACAGCAGCAGCCCAGCCACCAGAGACGAGGAACTGGAAGACCTAGGGGAGGAGGTACTGGGTTGTGGCAGAGACCCTGGCCAGCTCTAGTTAGTATGTCCTGTGGGAAGATGAGGTGGACCAGAAGCACCTGAGGATACCTGCCTTCCTTCTCAGGAAAAGACAAAGTTCTCTCCTCAGACGAATGTGGAGCAGCCTTGAATCTGCCTTGCCCTGCCCAGCTGCCTAGGTGGGAGAGGGCAGAAGGGTAGGGGCTGCCCATAAACCAGGTCATCTTACCAGCTCCCATAAGATGGATGACCAGCTTCCACACGGGCCTGCTCCTGTCCCATCCATCTCCTACCCCCTGGCCTTGCCCCTGTTTCTATCTCTGCTTCTAACCTGAAGACTTGCCCGCTGACCTTACTTTCCCACCTTTGGTCCCAATGGTTGCTGAACCAGGCCTACCCTCCAGCTCTTCTTACTTCGGTAGAAAGCTGGACACCAACTTTGGTCCCTTGGATATCAACCATTGTACCTCAAGGAGACGGACATTGCTCAGGGAAAAGAGTCTAGAAATATTTGCCACTATTCTCCTATTCTGTCTGGCTCCTTGTCCTCAGTCAGGCGTTCTGACCAGAATGTGCTGTACACACAATCTTCCCTCAGCAGAATATGGGCCACTGTGAGCTCAACTTTGAATAATTGTGAGGTGCTTTTTTTTTTCCCCAACACTGCCATCTCAAAAAATGCTTAATGATTTCATTCATTTAGATACAATTCATCAGGATCCTAGAATTTCAGGGGAAATGATGATTTAGAATGACAAGCAGATAAACTATTTAAAATCAGGGCTCACCCAAAATAGCCAGAACATATGATCAACATCTGGAAAACATCTGCATGAATAGTGTGGCCACAACAGATACAAGATAAGTGGAGATTTTAAGAACTGTACTGAGGGTTTCTGGGTCCTAAGAGCCCCAAAATGAAGTCCTCATGGATTATATAACAAAGGAATATTCAAGGGGAGATTATTTATTTATTTTTAAAATAATTTTTATTTATTTGGGGAGGGAGTGTGTGAGCAGGGGGGAAGGGGGAGAGACAGAGGGAGAGGGAGAGAGAGAATCTCAAGCAGGCTCCACGCTCAGCACAGAGCCTGACGTGGGGCTTGATCTCACGACCCTGAGATCATGACCGGAGCTGAAATCAAGAAATCGAGACTTGGACACTTAACCAATGGAGCTACCCAGGGGGAGATTTTTCTAAATAGCAAAACCCTTTTTACTATAAAATAAGACACAGACACAACAAAACAGATGTATGACTCGATGAGTTATTTTAAGCTAAATATCTTTGTCACCATCAACCAGGTCCAGAAGAAGAGCTTTGTCAGGCACCCTAGAAACCCCTTCATGTTTCCCATCTGAACCACACCATCCCCCTCCGCACCACGTAACCATGATCCTGATTTCTCTGCTGATCACAAAAAAACAATAGTTTTTAAAAAAAATTTTTAATTTATTTGACACACAGAGAGAGAGATCACAAGTAGGCAGAGAGGCAGGCAGAGAGAGTGGAGGAAACTGGCTCCCTGTTGAGCAGAGA
Organism: Spilogale gracilis; assembly: GCA_004023965.1. Classification (NCBI taxonomy): domain Eukaryota; kingdom Metazoa; phylum Chordata; class Mammalia; order Carnivora; family Mephitidae; genus Spilogale; species Spilogale gracilis. The sequence goes on along the minus strand of PITA01022583.1, from coordinate 27,612 downwards.
GCCCGATGCAGGCCTCGATCCCAGGACCCTGAGATCATGACCTGAGCTGAAGGCAGAAGCTTTAACCCACTGAGCCACCTAGGCACCCAAAAAAACAATAGTTTTATCACCCAGCTGTACATTCCCACGTACTATATAGTTCAGCTTGCCTTTAAAAAAATGTTTTTTGGTTTTCCTTTTAAAAACTTTTATTCAAATGTCTTCTAAGTCACTTTTAACCTATTCCTTGCCCCTCTTCCATTTCTTTCTTTTCCTTACAACCTAGCTTTTGAAAGGCCTGAGCTGTTTTGTCCCGGAGGGTTTCGGGTAGTCTGAACTTTACCCTTGTCTACTTGCGCCTCTGTTTGTCATTTTCCTCTGCCCTCCATCTGAGGAGATTTTGGCTATGAAAAGGAGGAATGGTAAACGTGGACCACCTCACCCACTCATCTGTGGTCTTTTCCCAGAAGTCTTGTGAATAAGGCTGGTACCTATTTAGCTCTCCATGGCTGTGGGGGCACCTAGTTCCTTAGCCTGGTCCCTTGGGTTCCCATCAAGCCCAGCTTCCCTCATGGAACTGCCCCTCATTGCTTCCCAACCCCATCTATCCCAGGGCCGGGCGATTTTGTGGATAGTCACAGTTTCCTGGCTTCAGTGAGGTTAGGGAAGCAACCAGGGCTGTCCACGAAAGACCCCATAGAGCCTGTCTGGGCTGGAGCCTGTTTTCCCAAAGAAGAGCTTTGCAGCAGGTCAGGCCACCTCTGCCCACGGTAATGCCTCTGGCCACTTGCTTCAAAAGTGAGCCTGCATCCAGTGAAGCATGGGACTATCGAGGAGCATTCTTGGCCACATTCTTTTACTGCACTCTCCTGGATGGGCCCACAATGGGGGCTGGGCTGCTCCAGGCAGCAAAGGGAGCTTCTAGTCCAATATTGACCTTGGACCTGGGCCAGAGGGCCCTGGCCTGGGCTCCACCCTTTGGAAGGCACCGCATAACCATAAGAACACACAGAAAACACATGGTAGGGATTGCCTGGGCACTACTGCCTTGGGATTCAGTGGTCAGTGCTGGCCTCGCCCTGAGCCCTGAACTGTGCCCTTCTTGGAACAGCCACTTGCATGATTAATTGCTGTGGAGGCCCCAGGGAAATACTTCTGCACAGCACTTGCACTCTGTTCTCAGAACAAAAGGCAACTATTTATGGATGCCATGAAAGTTTGTGGGTTGTGCCTCCTGTGATCTTGGAGATTGCCACTGCTTTGGAGTAAGGGGGGAATTTGAGCAGCAGAGGCTTAGGAGAAAGAATAAACAAATTAACATGCCAAACCCTTCCTTCCAGATAGCATGAAGCTAAGAGATCCACAGGTAACCAAGTTATCATTTCCCACTGATGCTGCATGTCCCTATTCTTATTTCTCTTTGTGTTCCGAATGGTGGTCCCAGAGGTACTGCATGGTGGCTAAGGGAAATCACGAAACATGAAATAATTAATATTACTCTTAAGTCTATGCAAATGCATATCTATAAACATACACTGTTTCTTATTTTATTTTTCATTTTTAAAGATCTTATTTATCTATTTGAGATAGAGAGCCCGCAAGCAGAGGGAGGGGGAGAGGGAGAGAGAGAAACAGACTCTCCACTGAACAGGAAGTCGGATGTGGGGCTCAATCCCAGGACCCTGTAACTGACTGAGCCACACAGGCACCCCATTAACTCTTGACATACAGGAAGCATGGTATTAGTTCTCTACAGTGGAGCTTAGGTGGACATTGGACACTAATAATGTAAAAAGTTATATATTTATAAAAACATTTAACAAGATTTAATAAAGTTTCAAATTAGTGGGGTGCCTGCTAGCTCAGTAGGAAGAGCATGTGACTCTTGATCTGGGGGTCATGCATTCGAGTCCCACATTGGCTGTAGAGATTACCTAAAAGTGATTAACTATTACCATTAAAATAAAAATTCACATTATTAAAATTCCAGCATGACTTAAATCACTTTGACTTCAAATTCTGATGTATACATTTTAAGTATACATGTGATATGGGGGCCTGCATCTCTCTTGCCCTTGAGCTTGCAAATCTGGGAGCTGGGCCAGACCTTGTAGCTCTTGAATTTCAAGCTGTCACGCAGCTCACAGTAACCCTTCCAGCAGCCCTTGCTAATTGCAGACTTCTGTCTTTAAAGCTCAAGTCCTGAGCCGTTCTGCTTAAGAATGCCATTATTTCTTCCCTTTTTCTTTTTGCCAGTTTCTAATATTTCCATCATGGACACAGACTACTTGATTAATTGACTTGTAAAAGCCTCCAGCTGTTGGTGGTAGCCTAGAGTACTAAGATGTCAGGAATTCTCTCATACTATTCTGTTGTTTCCAAATTCTCTGTATTTCTCTTTAATTAAAGATTTTATTTATTTGAGAGAGAGTGCACACATGTGAACTGGGGGGGTAGAGGGGGAGGGGCAAGCAGACTCCACTCTGAGCACAGAGCACTGTGTTTGGGGCTTGATCTCACGACCCTGAGATCATGACCTGAGCCGAAATCAAGAGTCAGCTGCTTAATCAACTGAGCCACCCAGCCCCCCCCGGAAACTGTCTACATTTCTAAATTTTCAAATTTTCCAAGTTACTTTTATAACCTGAAAGGAATTATAAGGAAAGAAAAGATAAACTTCTGGTGTTGAGCAGTGTCTAAGTCTTCTTGATCAGGAATTGGACTTGTATAAACCCAAATAAATGTTAAGATGTTTGATTCATTCATGCAGTGGCTGTTGATCAAGATACCATTCTGGGAGCTGAGGACATAACAGCAAATCTTTCATTCTGTGAAACAAAACATATAAAGTTCCTCATAAAAAAAGCCCCAGTGAACTATAGGATGGATGAAGCAAATGGATGAGGGTTGGGAATGAGGAGAGACAGGAACAGAAGGTATGCTCACCTGAATTGATTTCAGGATTAGTTCATTTTGTCCTACACCTAAGTCTCCTACCTATGAAATGATGTTTGTATTCTGTACAGAAGCTTATGCAACAAACCCTATTTTAAGTGGATAATTAGTAATTATTGCAATGAAATGGAATATATTTATTTACTTATTGTTTTAAAAAACTCCCCTATTGGGGCACCTTGCTGGCTCAGTCAGGGGAGCGTGAGACTTTTGATCTCAGGGTTGTGTGTTCGAGCCCCATGTTGGGTGTAGAGATTACGTAAAAATAAAATATTTTTTTTAAATTCCAGTATAGGGACGCCTGGGTGGCTCGGTTGGTTGAGTGACTGCCTTCGGCTCTGGTCATGGTCCCGGAGACCAGGGATCGAGTCCCACATTGGGCTTCCTGCTCGGCAGGAAGCCTGCTTCTCCCTCTCTCACTCCCCCTGCTTGTGTTCCCTCTCTGGCTGTGTTTCTCTCTGTCAAATAAATAAAATCTTAAAAAAATTCCAGTATAATTAACATACAGAGTTGTGTTGCTTTCAGGTATACAATATAGTGATCCAACAATTCTGTACATTACTTGGTGATCATCACGATAAGTGTATTCTTTTTTGAAAAATTAAAAAAAATTTTAAATAGGCTTCATGCCCAGTGTGGAATCCAGTGCAGGGCTTGAACTCATGACCCTGAGATGAAGACCTGAGCTGATTAATTAAGAGTTGAATGCTTAACTGACTGAGCTACTTGGGTGCCCAAAGGTAAGTGTACTCGTAATCCCCTTATTTTACCCATCCCCCCACCTACCTTCCCTCTGGTAACCATCAGTTTGTTCTCTATACTTAAGAGTCTGTTTTTTGGTTTGTCTTTTTTGACTTTGTTCAATTGTTTTGTTTCTTAAATTCCACATACAAATGGAATCATATGGTATTTGTCTTTCTCTGACTGACCTATTTCACTTAGCATTATACCCTCTAGATCCATCCATGTTGTTGTAAATGGCAAGATTTCATTCTTTTTTGTGCCTGAGTATTATTTCATTGTACATGTGCATACCACATCTTTCTTACCCATTCATCTATTGATGGACACTCACGTTGCTTTTATACCTTAGCTATTGTAAATAATGCTGCAGTAAACATAGGCGTGCATATATCCTTTCAAATTAGGGTTTTGTTTTCTCTGGGTAAATACTCATTAGTGAAATTACTGGGTCATATGCTAATTCAATTTTTAAATATTTTTTTTGAGAAAAACACCGTACTGTTATAGTGGTTATACCAGCTTGCATTCCCACCAACAGTGCACAAGGGCTCCTTTTTCTCCATATCCTTGCCAACACCTGTTTCTTGTCTTGTTGATTTTAGCCATTCTGACAGGTGTGAGGAGATAGCTAACTGTGGTTTAGATTTGTATTTTTCTGATGTTTAGTGATGTTGAGCATCTTTCCATATATTTGTTGGCCTTCTGTGTGTCTTCTTTGGAGAAATGTCATTCATGTCCTCTGCCCATTTTAAAATTGGATTATTTGTTTTTCTGGTATTGAGTTTTATAAATTCTTTATATATTTTGGATATTGACCCTTTATTGGATATGTCATTTGCAAATATCTTCCCCCATTTAGTGGGTTGATTTTTGTTTGTTGATGGTTTCCTTCACTATGTGAAAGCTTTTTATTTGTATGTAGTCCTAATAGTTTAATTTTGTTTTTGTTTCCTTTGCCAAAGGAGACATATCTAGAAAAATGATTCTATGGCTGATGTCAAAGAGATTGCTGCCTATGTTTTCTTCTAAGACTTTTATGATTTCAGGTCTCACATTTAGGTCTTTAATCCATTTTGAGTTTATTTTGTGTATCGTGTAAGAATGTGGTCCAGTTACATTTTTTGCATGTAGCCATCCAGTTTTCCCAGTACCATTTGTTGAAGAGACTGTTTTTCTACATTGTGTATTCTTGCCTGTTTTGTCATAGATCAGTTGACCATATAATCATGACTTTATTTCTGGGCTCTCTAATCGGTTTCTTTTAAAAAATTATTTGGTATTGTGTCATTGTTCTATATGTCAATTCTTAAAAAGATTTAATTAATTAATTAATTAATTAATCTGTTTTGAGAGCGAGAGTGGGGGGAGGGGCAGAGGGAAAGGGAGAGAGAGAATTCCAAGCTGACTCCATGCCAAGCACAGAGCTCAATATGGGGCTTGATCTCACAACTCTGAGATCATGACTCGAGTTGAAATCAAGAGTCAGATGCCTAACCAACTGAGCCACCCAGGAGCCCCTGTGTGTTATTTTTGTGTCAGTACTATACTGTTGTAGTATATCTTGAAACCTGGGATTGTGATACCTCTAACTTTGTTCTTCTTTTCAAGACTGCTTTGGCTATTCTAGGTCTTTTGTGGTTCCATCAAAGTTTTACGATAATTTGTTCTAGTCCTGTGAAAAATGCTGTTGGTATTTTGATAGGAATTGCATTAAATCTGTATATTGCTTTGGATAGTGTGGATATTTTAACAATATTAGTTCTTCCAGTCCAGGAACATGGAATATCTTTCCATTTGTTTGTGTCCTCTTCAGTTTCTTTCATCAGTGTTTTATGATTTTCAGAGTACAGGTCTTTCACCTCCTTGGTTAAGTTTATTCCTATGTACTTTATTCTTTTTGGTGTACTTATTCTTTGTTTTTAAAGATCTTATATTTAAGTAATCTCTATACCCAACACAGGGCTTGAAGTCATAACCCTGAGATCATGTTGCATGTTCTACTGGCTGAGCCAGCCAGATGCTCCTCTCCTTGGTGCACTTGTAAATGGGATTGTTCTCATTTCTCTTTCTGCTCCTTCATTATGAGTGTATAGAAATACAATAGATTTGGTGTATTGATTTTGTATCCTATGACTTTAATAAATTAATTTATCAGTTCTAGTAGTTTTTTTTCATGGACTCTTTGGGGTTTTCTATATATAGTGTCATGCCATCTGCAAATAGTGAAAATTTTACTTCTTCCTTACCAATCTGACTGCCTTTTATTTCTTTTTCTTGTCTGATTGCTGTGGTTAGGACTTTGGTACTTTGCTGAATAAAAGGAGTGAGATTGGACATCCTTGTCTTGTTCATTTTCTTAGAGGAAGAGTTGTCAGTTTTTCACCATTGAGTATGATGTCAGCTGTAGGTTTTTCTCGTATGGCCTTTATTATGTTAAGGTATATTCTTTCTAAACGTACTTTGCTGAGTTTTTATCATGAATGCATGTTACACTTTGCCAAATGCTTTTTCTGTATCTATTGAAATGATCGTATGGTTCTTATTCTTTCTCTATTGGTATGATGTATCACATTTTTTTCTTAAGATTTTAAGTAGGAGGGGTCCCTGGGTGGCTCAGTTGGTTAAGCATCTGCCTTCAGTTTGGGTCATGATCTCAGGGTCCTGGGATCGAGTACCATGTTGGATTCCCTGCTCAGCAGGGTGTCTGCTTCTCCCTTTTCTCTGCCCCTCCCCCTCCCCCCATGCTCTTGCTCTATCTTTGGCTTTCTCTCTTTCAAATAGATAAATAAAAAATTTTTTTTTTAAGATTTTATTATTTATTTGACAGAGACACACAGAGAGAAGGAACACAAGCAGGGGGAGTGGGAGAGTGAGAAGCAAGCTTCCCACCTAGCAGGGGGCATGATGCGGGCCTTGATCCCAGGACCCTGGGGTAACGACCTGAGCCAAAGGCAGATGCCTAATGACTGAGACACCCAGGTGCCCCATCAAATAAATAAATAAAATCTTTAAAAAAAAAAAAAAGAAAATATTTTAAATAGGGGCGCCTCGGTGGCTCAGTTGGTTCAGCGTCTGACTGTTGATTTGGGCTCAGGGCATGATCTCAAGGTTGTAAGATTAGCCCTGCATGAGGCTTCACCCTCATCAGGGGGTATGGTTGAGATTCAGTCTCTCCCTCTCCTTCTGCCCCTCCCTTCCCCACTCTTTGCTCGCTTGGTCTCTAAAAATAAATAAATAAAATCTTTATAAAAAAAGATGTTATTTTAAGTAATCTCTTGATTACTTAGCCAACATGGGGCTTGAACTCACAACCTAGAGATCAAGAGTTGCACCCTCCTCCGACTGGGCCAGCCAGGTGTTCCTGATGTGATATATCACATTGATTGATTTGCAGATATAGAGCCACTGGAATAGAGTATTTTTAGAGGGGTTTTTGTAACATATGAATCCCTTATGTTTATAAATACATTTAAGGAGTGCCTGGCTGGGTCAGTCAGAAAAGCATACAACTCTTGGTCTTGAAGTTGTAAGTTTGGGCCCTATATTGGGTGTAGAGATTACTAAATAAATACATAGACTTAAAAAATACATTTAGAGGAGCGCCTGGGTGGCTCAGTTATTAAACGTCTGCCTTTGGCTCAGGTCATGGTCCTGGAGTTCCAGGACCAAGCCCTGCATGGGGCTTCCTGCTCGGCGGGAAGCCTGCTTCTCCCTCTTTCACTCCCCCTGCTTGTGTTCCCTCTCTAGCTGTGTTTCTCTCTGTCAAATAAATAAAATAAAATCTTAAAAAATACATTTAGAAAAGCCTCAATGAGAATGCATAATAATCAAAATCAGCCTCTTATGTGGGGTGAGAAGTACTGTGTAGATTTTGTCCTGATCAACCATCTCGGCTTCTTGCTCAAGGAAATTGCAGAGAGGGTTGTTTAATCCCTCTCAGCATGGGGGTGGAGGTAAGGGTGTGATGAGGCACACCCCGAGGAAGGTGGGAACCTGGTGGCAGTTGAAAAGGGAAGGCAGGGTGGAGATTACTTAGCTTGCTGGAAGAACAGAGTTCAGTCTAGGGCCCACACCTCTTCCTGGTCGGGTGCAGGCCCCTGGCCTCAGCATTTAAAATGTGAATATTTTATAAATTGTCCCCAAATTGAAGAGAGAGGGTCACTTCTGTAGGAGGGTGGAAAATGCACCTCCTAGTAAGGCTGGAATTAGGGACCATAGATAGAGCACCCCCCTCTGTCTCTACCTGATGGTACAAAGGAAACAGGGGAGTCCTCAGTGAGTGGGTCTTGCTACTGACTTGAGGCTGGGTTGCAGTGTGGCCCATCCAGCCCTGGCTGTTTCCTAGTTGACATTTAACGTTAGCTGTTCAGCACTGTTGTTTCCTCATGTTTGTCAGACTGAAGGAAAACTTGTCACACTTAGGCTTGCCCAAGTTCTGGATGATTCCTTGCTCCTTGGATTTGTTTTCATATGATCAGGTTCTCATAGCCAGTACCATCCTTAGATCTGGGCAAGAGGGACCCCCCCCAGACCTTGCATTTCAGAGAGCCCCACAGGTCACCAAAACATATTTATTAACCAACACAGGGACACCTCTTGGCTTCGAATCCGCTAGTCCGACTTGGCACTGCCCAGTGCAAGATGTTGAATGTCCCTCCTGTTACTGACAGTGTCCAGGCCCCAGGAAACACTTGTCCACCGGTGTAGACCTGTGCCCTTCAAACAAAAGGTGACCATGGCCACACACTGTGGAGAGCTCTAAGTTGTGCTGCAGATGCCAGAGGTGAACGGGGTTTTGGAGCATGAGGAGGAGGAGGGTTTGAAGGACTGAAGTGCTTGAGAAGAGGCAATATCATCAGACTCACCAACTGTTCCCTCTCGGGACGATTCATGGTTCTGGAGGCTGCCATGAATGAAAGTCCTTTTCACAGCATGGCAGCTGAGGAACACCCGCAATATTGAACTGTATTGAAAGACATATAAACAATATTTAAAAACAGCTAACAATATAAAAAACAATTTGTGTTAGTCTCTTTTTTATTTTTATTTTTTTGATTAAAATTTTTAAAAAATATTTTATTTATTTAATAGAGAGAGAGAGTGAGCAAGCAAGCAGGGGGAGCATCAGAGGGAGACGGAGAATCAGACGCCCCACTAAGCAGGGAGCCTGATGTGGGACTCGATCCCAGAACCTTGAGATCATGACCTGAGCTGAAGGCACACGCTTAACTGACTGAGCCACCCAGGCACCCCATATTAGTCTCTTTTTAAAAAAGAGATATTATTTATGCATTTGAGAGAGAGAGAGAGAGAGAGCTCACAGAGAGAGGGGGAGAGGAGGAAGCGGCTGCTCGCCGAGCAGGGAGCCCAATTTGGGGCTTGATGCCAGGACCCTGAGATCATGACCTGAGCTGAAGGTTAACTGCCTGAGCCCCCCAGGCGTCCCTGTGTTACTCTTTTGCTATATATGCAGGTTTGGACCTAATGTGTAATGTGGTAATGGTAATGTGATACCATTTTTTATTATATTATTTTACCATTACAAAATAGTTCTTAAGAATTAAATTTTCAAAAACTTAAATTTAGTATGTCTTTCTTATTTAAAGAACTTATATAAAAATTTGATATATGTTGATTATATTTGCCATTTAATTAAAAATGTTTTTACTGTGGTAAAATACATATAACAAAATTTATCATCTTAACCTTTTAAGTATATAATTCAGCAGTATTAAGTACATTTATATATAAATATTTTAAGATTTATTTATTTATTTATGAGAGAGAGAGAACGTGAGAGCACACACAGAGGGAGAGGGAGAAGCAGGCTCCCCATTAACCAGGGAGCCCGATGCGGGGCTTGATCCCAGGACCCGGGGACCATGACCTGAGCCAAAGGCAGATGCTTAATGGATTGAGCCACCCAGGTGCCCCAACATTTTTAATATTTTAGAAGGAAAATATTTTTAAAACATATGAAAATGTTTAAATATTTTGCTGTTTACTACCTACTTTAATTTTAAAATTTGATGTAAATAGATATGTATACAATTTTAATGCAATTACCTCTTGTGAGATAATAGAAAAAAATATATATACACACACATTGGTTTCTGCCCCTGGTTTCTGGCACAGAGCTCCTAAAATCCCTTGTAAGTTCCCAAGTGCTAAGAGCACTAAGAGCATGTTTTGTTTTATTTTATTTTTATCTTTTTTGCATTTTTTAAAAAGATTTTATTTATTTGACAGAGAAACACAGCCAGAGAGGGAACACAAGCAGGGGGAGTGAGAGAGGGAGAAGCAGGCTTCCCGCCGAGCAGGGAACCCGATGTGGGGCTGGATCCCAGGATCTCCAGGATCATGACCTGAGCCGAAGGCAGTCGCTTAACCAACTGAGCCATCCCAGGCACCCCTTTTTTGCATCTTTCGATTTACTATTTGGCCTTAGACTCAGGTTCATGATGCAGAGTTCCTAAATACTTTGTAATTTCCTGGGTAACAGCAGTGTCTTTTTTTGTTTTGGGGTTCTCCTCCCCCCCCAAGATTTATTTATTTATTTTTAGAGGCAGAGCATGAGAGTGAGCTCCCATGAGCAGGGTGGGGGGCAGAGGGAGAGAATCTTTCAAGCAGACTCCCCACAGAGTGAGGGGCCCAGTGTGATGTGGGGCTCAGGTCCACAATCCATGAGATTGTGAGCTGAGCTGAAACCAAGAGTTGGATGCTCAACCAACTGAGCCGCATGGGTGCCCAGACAGTGTCTTTTGTTTTAATGAAACCGCTGCTAGTGGCTCCTGGATGGGGGCTGGTCACTGGAAAGACCAAACCACGATTAGAAGGTGGAATTTATAGCCTCACTCCCCATTCTCCAGAAGGAGGAGAGGGGCTGGAAATGGAGTTAATGATCAGTCATGCCTAGGTGAGGAAGCCTCCATGAAAACCCCAAAGTAACAGGGTCCAGAGAGCTTCTGTGTTTCCTGGGTTGGTGAACACATGGCCCCAGGGAGCGTCACAGGCTGAGAGGGCGTGGAAATTCCACTCTCTTTTCCACACTTTGTCCTATGCAACTCTTTCTTCCTTCTTTCCTTCCTTCCTTCCTTCCTTCCTTCCTTCCTTCCTTCCTTCCTTCCTTTCAAGATTTTATTTATGTATATACTTGAGGAGAGACAGAGAGTGCAAGTTGGGGGTGGAGCAGAGGGAGAGGAACAAGCAGACTCTACTTTGAGCGCAGAGCCCAGAGATCACGACCTGAGCCGACCAAGAGTCAGATGCTCAACAACTGAGCCATCCAGGCGCCCCCCATGCACCTCTTCCTTTGGACATTCGTCTGTATCCTTTGTCATACCCTTTTATAATAAACTGGTAAACGGTAAGTAAACTTAGGATTCCTGAGTTCCATGAGCCACTCTAACAAGTTAATTGAACTTAAGGAGGGGGTCATAGAAGCCTCTTATTTATAGTCGATCTGGCAAGAACAAGTGAAAATCTGGACTTGTGACAGGCCTCTGAAACAGGAGTGGGGGGCAGTCTTGTGGGCCTGAGTTCTTAAGCCATGGGATCTGACACTAGTGTCAGATTTAACTCGTTAAATTACAAGACACCCAGCTGGTGTCACAGAGGATTGTTGGTGAGGGAGAGCCCCACACATGTGGTGTCACAAGTGTGGTGAGTGTGGTAGTCATTTGAGAGTGAAAGAGATACATAGGAGGAGACTGAGTTTTTCCTAACACATATCTTGTGTTAAAATCCTTTAGATAATCACTATCAAGAGAACACAAATTATGTAAATTTTTTGATTATAACAGCATAATTTGTGATTTTGTAAAATAAAGGCAATGCTAATATATAAATTATATACATCTTTATTTTAATAATTACTCATCCAAACTCAAGTAATACGCAGACATACACAAACGTAACTGATTTCAGTAGACTTTGATATATTTTTTAAGATTTTTAAAAAAGATTCTATTTGAGAGGGCAAGAGAGAGAGCACGAGCTGGGGGGGGCAGGGGGAGAGTGAAAAGCAGGCTCCTGGTTGAGCAAGGAGCCCGATGTGGGGCTCGATCCCAGGACCCCAGGATTATGACGTGAGTCGAAGGCAGATGCTTAACTGACGGAGCCACCCAGGCACCCACCCTTCTTTAGAGATATTTAAAGTTTATATTTATTTAAAAATTTTTTAGATTTATTGATTTATTTGAGAGAGAGAGAGAGAGAGAGAGAGAGAGAGAGAGAGAGAGAGCACACTCACAAGAGAGAGGGGCAAAGGTAGAGGGAGAAAGAGAGAATCTCAAGTAGATTCCCCGCTGAGCACAGAGCCCGATGTGGGGCTTGATCCCACGACCCTGAGATCATGACCTGAGCTGAAACCAAGAGTCGTATGCTCAACCAACTGAACCAGTCAGGCACCCCTAAACTTTTATTTTTAAGTCATCTCTCCACCTAATATGGGGCTTGAACTCACAGCCCTGAGATCGAATCCCATGCTCCACCGACTGAGCCAGCCAGATGCCCCAGTAGTTTTTGATATTTTACTGACTTTCAGTCATATAAAAAATCATAGGTTTACAAATGTCCTTAGCAATTTTGTCACTGTGTGGGTGTATTAGTCAAGATAGGAGAATAGAATATACTTTATTCAACAGTTGGCAAGTTTGGTGTATAACTCAGTCTTTAGGCATAGGGTGTAGGGGCTTCCTTTGTATTCTTGTCCTGGACAGTTTGAGGTTGCCATATTTAGCAAATAAAAATACAAAAGCAAAGTTAGATTTGAATTTCAGATACAGTGAATAATTTTTTAGGATAACTGTTTCATGAAGTATATTTGAAATATACTAAAAAACTATGTGTTATTTATCTGAAATTTAAATGCATTGGACAGTCATTCTCTACGATATCTGGCAACCCTGAGCTGGATTCCTCAAAGGTAAGGAGACTTAACTACAACCTGGTCTGACCTGCTGTGAATTTTTACTGTAATTCAGCTTTATCTGACCTGCTAGCATTTTTTTCTTTTTTTTAAAAGATTTTATTTATTTGACACAGAGAGAGAGATCACAAATAGGCAGAGAGGCAGGCAGAGGGAGAAGAGGAAGCAGGCTCCCCACCGAGCAGAGGGCCCAATATGGACCTCGATCCCAGGACCCTGAGATCATGACCTGAGCCGAAGGCAGAGGCTTAACCCTTTAAACCACCCAGGTGCCCCTCCTTTTTTTTTCTTTTTTAAAGATTTTATTTATTTATTTGACACAGAGAGATCGCAAGAGCAGGAACACAAGCAGGGGGAGCAGCAGAGGGAGAAGAAGCAGGCTTCCTGCCAAGCAGGGAGCCCGATGTGGGGCTCCATCCCAGGACCCTGGGATCATGACCCAAATGGAAGGCAGATGCTTAATGACAGAGCCACCCAGGCTCCCTTGATCTGCTAGCGTTTTTTAAAAAACCTTTTTTTGTTGTGAAGTAAAAAACAAAAGTGACTAAAATTGACACATGTGATTTAACAAATGTTTATAAATCAAACACCCACATCAGCAACACCCAGATAAAAAAATAGGATATTGCTCCCACTCTTGAAGTCCCCAGGTATCCTTTCCAATCATAGTTTTCTTCTGTCCTCAGGAAATAATCCCTGTCCTTTTATAGTAATCATTTCCTTGCTTTTCCTTACCTTTTGACTACTCATGTCTGTATTCTAAAGCAATATGGTTTAGCAAGCAAACGACAAAACCAGAGACAGACTCATAAAGACAAAGAAAAACGCTGGTTATTGCCAGAGGGGAGGAGAATAGGGGGATGGGTAAAATGAATGAAGGGATGACAAACCTCCAGTTATAAAATAAGTCATGAGAATGAAAGGCACAGGATAGGGAACACACTCAATAATGTTGTAACAACATTGTATGGTGACAGATGGTCACTGTACTTATCATAGAGAGTGTTGTGTAATGTATAGAATGGTTGAATCACAATGTCGAAACTAATCTAACCTTGTATATTAGCTATTCTACAATAAGAAAAAGAGATAAGGGGCACCCGGCTGGCTTGGTCAGTTAGTGTCTAACTCTTTTTTTTTTTTTTTTTTTTTTTTTTTTTTTTTTTTTTTTTTTTTTTTTTTTTTTTTTTTTTAAAGATTTTATTTATTTGACAGAGAGAAACACAGCCAGAGAGGGAACACAAGCAGGGGGAGTGAGAGAGGGAGAAGCAGGCTTCCCGCCGAGCAGGGAGCCCGATGTGGGGCTCAATCCCAGGTCTCCAGGATCATGACCTGAGCCGAAGGCAGTCGCTTAACCAACTGAGCCACCCAGGCGCCCCAATTAGTGTCTAACTCTTGATTCCGGCTCAGGTCATCATCTCTAGGACCTGAGATTGAACCCTGCTGTGGGCTCTGTGCTGTGCTTGGAGTCTGCTTGGGATTCTTTCCCCTCCCTCTCCCTCTCTGTCTGCTCCTCCCCTTACTCATATACTCTTTCTCTCTCTCAAATAAATAAATAAATAATTTTTTTCTTAAAGATTTTATTTATTTATTTGACACACATACAGAGAGATCACAAGTAGGCAGAGAGGCAGGCAGAGAGAGAGAGGAGGAAGCAGGTTCCCTGCCGAGCAGAGAGCCCGATGCGGGCCTTGATCGCAGGACCCTGAGATCATGACCTGAGCCAAAGGCAGAGGCTTTAACTCACTGAGCCACCCAAATGCCCAATAAATAAAATCTCTTTTAAAAAAGAGCTAAACCAATATGATTTCACTTTTTTTATTTTTAAGTAATCCCTATACCCAACATGGGGCTCGATCTTATGACCTTCATTCAGATCAAGAGTTTCCTGCTCTACCAACTGAGCCAGCCAGGCATCCCCAGTGTGGTGTTGCTTTGCCTTTGCCTGAACTTTAGAGAAATCAATAATACTGTATGTATTTGGTGTGTGGGGGGTGCTAACCACTCTATGTTATGGCGTGTAGTTCTAGTTTATCCATTCTTATTGCTATATAACATTCCATGGTATGAATATTATACAATTTATTTATTCTTCCTGCTGTTGAGGGACAACTGAGTGTTCCCAGTTCAGAGTATTCATGAAGAATGTTACTAAGGGGCACCTGTGTGGCTCAGTCTTTAGGCGTCTGCCTTCGGCTCAGGTCATGATCCCGGAGACCCGGGATCGAGCCTCCCATTGGGCTCCCTGTTCGGCGGGAAGCCTACTTCTCCCTCTCTCACTCCCCCTGCTTGTGTTCCCTCTCTAGCTGTGTTTCTCTCTGTCAAATAAATAAATAAAAAATCTTAAAAAAAAGAATGTTACCAAGACTATTTGCCCATGTGTATCCTTGTGCATATATATATATATATATCCACATATATATATCTACATATATATATATATATATATATATATATGGGGAGTTTAGATTGCCTAAATATGGAAATTAAATAAACATCCAAATAGGAGTCATTGTATATATGAGAATTCTCTGCTTAAGAGATACATGAATAAAAATAAAGCTGAAGAATTCTGGATTTCATCTTGCCTAATTTAATGAGTAACCTATTGTTAACATCTAAACCAGAAAACTCATTTTTTTCCCAAGGAGATAAAAGTTTGTTGAATACACTGCAAGGGAGCAGTGGACAGGACAGCAAAGGAGAGACCATCTACAAAGGTTTTTTTTTTTTTTAAACGCCCGACGTGGAGCTCGAGCTCATGACCCCCAAATCAAGAGTTGAATGCTTTACCAACTGAGTGAGCCAAGTACCCCCAAAGTGGTGTCATTTTTACATACGTGTGAGAATATGTATTTCCACCTCCTCTTGCTTTTTACTTGCATTTTGATATCATAAGCTTTTAGTCTGTGGTTTTCTGAAGCTCCCGCTGCTAGAAGAAGGGGAGTACAAAAAGTAGCCAGCCTTTGTGATATTTTCCTTTTTTCTTGCCAGTTTTGTGGCATCCTTTGGATTGTTACATCAGCTCAACTCAGTCTAAGTACAATTATGGTGTCTGAGTTCAGGAAAGGAGACTTGGAAAGGAGGCAGAAATAAGCCTGATGACCAGTTTTTTCCCAGTGAGATATCTGCAATTAGGCCAGCAATGATATTTTCCTGGAGAAAGAATTGAGTGAATTTAAAAAAAAGGGTTTTAGGGGCGCCTGGGTGGCTCAGTTGGTTAAGCAACAGCCTTCAGCTCGGGTCATGGTCCCGGAGACCCGGGATCGAGTCCCACATCAGGCTCCCTGCCCATCAGGAAGCCTGCTTCTCCCTCTCCCACTCCCCCTGCTTATGTTTCCTCTCTGGCTGTGTTTCTCTCTGTCAAATAAATAAATAACATCTTTTAAAAAATAAAAAGTGTTTTAAAGTACAACATTCATGTGTCCGAGGGTGCGTCTGGCACTGAAGCACAAGGTATGGTAAGAGTCTGGGTATCACCCCCGTTTCTGTAAGAAACATATTTTTAGTAATACCAGCCCTGTCCTGTGATGAGATGGAACTCCTCCAGGAATAAAGGGATGTAAAAGTTTTAGGGAGAAACATCGGTGCTTAAAAAAATATTTGGGTTGGAAAAAACCTTTTATTTTATTATGTTTTAATATATTTATTTATTTATTTATTTTTAGAGAGCAAGCAGGGGGAGAGGCAAAGGGAGAGGGAGAGACTCTCAAATGGAGTCTGCACTGAGTGCAGAGCCCAATGTGGGGCTCAGTTTCCTGACCCCGAGATCATGACCTGAGCTGAAATCAAGAGTTGGACACTAAACTGACTGAGCCACCCAGGCACCCTGGAAAAAAGCCTTTAAAACAGGTCCACAACCCAGAAACCACAAAGCAAAAAACTGGGAGTTTTTATAATATAAAAAAATGTATATGTGAATCAAAATACCATAAGCAAAGACAAAAGCTAAACACGGACCGTCCCCAATCTTTGAAATACTCATGACAGACTGTATGCTGATTTCCTGAATATACAAAGAACTTATACTAATCAATGAGAAAAGGACTGATAATCCAACAGAAAATGGGCAAGGGGCAGGAATAGATACTGTTTACAGAATAAGAAATATAAGTGGCAAATAAGCATGTGATAAGATGCTCAATGTAATTTCTAATTAAATAAATGCAAAATAAAATAACCATATTAGGGGCGCCTGGGTGGCTCAGTTGGTTAAGCGACTGCTGTCGGCTCAGGTCATGATCCTGGAGACCCGGAATCGAGCCCCACATCAGGCTCCCTGCTCGGCAGGAGGCCTCCTGCTTCTCCCTCTCTCAGTCCCCCTGCTTGTGTTCCCTCTCTTGCTGTGTTTCTCTCTGTCAAATAAATAAATAAAACCTTAAAAAAAACCCAACAACCATATTAGTCTGTGTAATGGTCAAAGATTTAAAAGTCTGATAGAACTAGGACATGGTAGGGGCGCCTGGGTGGCTCAGTCATTCAGCGTCTGCCTTCAGCTCAGGTCGTGATCCCCGAGTTGCGGGATCGAGCCTCCCCTCGGGCTCCCTGCTCGGCAGGAAGCCTGCTTCTCCCTCTCACACTCCCCCTGCTTGTGTTCCCTCTCTGGCTGTGTTTCTCTCTGTCAAATAAATAAAATCTTAAAAAAAAGAACTAGGACATGGTAGAAATAGAAATTCTTATTCTCTGTTGGTATATGTGCAATTTGGCAGCTCCTTCAAGGAGACAGTTTAGCAGTACCTAGCAATTTGGCACCATTTAGTGCAGTATAAAAATGCACAAGGTCTTTGACTCAGCAATTCTACTTTAAAGAATTTAGCCTACAGATAATACTGAAACAAGTGGGTAGAGAAAAATCTAAGAGAATGTTCATTGTCTCGTGGCTTGTATAGTCCAGTGACATAAATTGGTTAAGTAATTTGCAGTCCATCTTTACTGTGGTAGAATGAAGTAGGTCTGTGGGTGCTGGTGTGTGAAGATCTCTGTGGTGATAAGTAAAAGATGTTCCCAAATGCTCTGCCTCTCTTCTGCCTTCCCACATAGGGTAGGGTTGTACTTTTCCATTCTATCTATCTATCTATCTATCTATCTATCTATCTATCTATCATCTCTCTGTCTTTCTATTTATTTAGATTTTATTTATTTATTTGACAGAGAGAGATCACAAGTAGGCAGAGAGGCAGGCAGAGAGAGAAAGAGAGGAGGAAGCAGCTCCCTGCCAAGCAGAGAGCCCGATGCAGGCCTCGATCCCAGGACCCTGAGATCATGACCTAAGCTGAAGGCAGAGGCTTTAACCCACTCAGCCACCCAGGTGCCCTATTTACTTTTTAAAAGATCTCTTTATAGGGCACTTGGGTGGCCTAGAGGGTTAAGCCTCTGCCTTTGGCTCAGGTCATGATCTCAGGGTCCTGGGATGGAGCCCCACATCAGGCTCTCTGCTCCATGGGGAGCTTGCTTCCCCCTCATTCTCTCCCTGCCTCTCTGCCTACTTGTGATATCTCTCTGTCAAGTGAATAAACAAAATCTTAAGAAAATTTATTTATTTATTTTAGAGAAGAGAGCATGCGTGTGAGAGCATGTGCGGTGGAGGGGCAGAGGGAGAGGGAAAGAGCATCTGAAGCCGACTCCGCGCTGAGCACAGAGCCTGATGCAGGGCTCGATCTTATGACCCTGAGGTCACAACCTATGCCAGAAACAAGAGTTGGATGCTTAACCAACTGTACCACCCACAAGCGCCTCTCCCATCCTCTTTATTTTATTTTATTTTTTAATATTTTATTTATTTGACAGAGAGAAACACAGCCAGAGAGGGAACACAAGCAGGGGGAGTGAGAGAGGGAGAAGCAGGCCTCCTACCGAGCAGGGAGCCCGATGTGGGGCTCGATCCTGGGTCTCTAGGATCATGACCTGAACCGAAGGCAGTCGCTTAACCAACTGAGCCACCCAGGCGCCCCTCCCATCCTCTTTAAAGATAGGTGTGGCCACATGGCTTGTGGCCAATGATATGTGAGCAGAAGTGACATATGACCCTTATGGGTGAACACCTTATGTGCTGGTAGGTGACATCCCCTTCTTCCTGCCCCTGTAGTTGTGGACACAAATGTTGAGATGGATCCTGGGTCTCTGAGTGACCACGATGAGCATGGCTCTCTTAACTATCTGAGTTAGTAGAAGGGGGAAATAAACATTTAAACCACTGAGAACTGTGAATGCTTTTCATTACTTCAGCATATTCTAGCCTATCCTGACTAATACGATCTGCAAGATAATTGTTACATGAAGAAAACCTAACTGCAAAAAGAGTTATCTCATTTGTATGTGTGTATATTTATATGCTTAAGAAATTTCTGGAAGGATTCCTGAGAAACTTAATAGGGTTTACAACAAAGGTGTTAAAAGGAGGCAGAGTTGGGGAAGGCAGTTACTGCTTTACACATTATAGTTGGAGTTTAAGAAAAAAAAAACCGCCATGACCATGTAAATTTAAATTTAAAACCAGCCAGTGTTTCCACAAAAAGATTTCTGCAAGAACATTCATGGCAGCTTTATTCATAGTAGCCGCAAATGGGAAATGGCCCAGATGTCCATCTATAGGAGCGTGGATAAACAAATTGTGGAATATTCATACAATGGAATACTTACTATCCAGCAATGCAAATGAATGAACCATGCTGAAATGTTACCCATGTGAAAATTCGTACAGCTAGGACACTGAATACAAGCAGCCACACACACAAAAATGCGTAGTTTATCCCGTTTATGTAAAGTATAGAAATGGGCAGAGCTAATTTATGGTGTTATTAGTCAGGCTAGTGGTCTTCTAAGGGGGTGAGGGGCTTTTGACCGGAAGTGGGCTACATGCGGGGAGCTACTGGAGTAAGGACTATGAGGATGTGCTCACTTTATGGAATTCATAGAGCTCTCTCTCATTATTTGTATATTTCTCCATATACAGGCTACACTTCAGTAAAAAAGTCAAAGCCAAATCTAGTTGATACAAAGAATAAACAAATAGGGGCGCTGGGCTGGCTCAGTCCTAGTAAAGCATGTGACTCTTAATCTCGGGGTTCTGAGCTCAAGCTCCATGTTGGGCATAGAGATGACTTAAAAATAAAATCTTAAAGAAAAATAGAATGAACAAGTAGCAAGAAGACAGTGCTTGGCAGAGCTGGGATAGGCTGTCCCAGCCCATGGTGCCCTTTTGGCTGCAAATCCAGGAAGACAGGCCCAGGCACATGGGTGCACTAAAGCCCCAGGAGCTCAGTGTCCTAGGGGGAGCCCCCAGATAAAATCCGAGCAGGCTAGCCTCCCTTCCCCTGCATGAGCTCAGCACCAGCCACTGAGCCTTGCATTTAAAACCCTGCGTGGACATCTGCTGGAGCCTGATTGGTGACTAGGGCTTTCCAGTGGGGATAGGGACGGACGGCATCCTTGGCAACCAGGGCATGAGTCTCGTTCTACTGCAGGAGAGATGCAGCAAAACAAGCTCGAGCAGGAGCTGCTGGCCTTTTGGTGGCAATGCTTAATTAGCTTCCTGCAGGAGATTTTGTTTTTAATATAAAAAATGATCTAATTTAAACAGTTTTATTGAGCAGCAAATCGAATGAAAAACAATCTTACTGTTTGATCTGTTCCTCTGTGGTGCAGTTCAGGGTTCCCACCAGGTTCAAAATGACTTTCATAAAATACTAAGACATTGTTTGCCTTTTCCCCTGTCATTCTCTCTCAAGTGCACAGTGGGGTTTTCCTAGGACTGCATGTTTGCTAACACCAAGGATGGAAGGGCAAAGCACCTGGAGGATCCGGCCATCTTCTATGAAGCCATACGTGAAAGATTTGCAAAAATGTAAAACAATGCCAATCTTCTGGCTATTTCGTTCGTTTTGCAAAATCACTGGGGTTGTTTTTTTCCCCATAAAAGTATATGATTTAAGTTAATACATAATAGGTTTCTTATTCTCATTTTAAATAAATGAATACATATTTTTAAGATATGTATTTATTTAAAAAATGGTTTAAAAATAAATACATATTTTTTAAAAAAATATTTATTTATTTGACAGAGAGAGAGATAGCAAGAGAGGGAACATGAGCAGTGGGAGAGGGAGAAGCACGCTTCCCACTGAGCAGGGAGCCTGATGTGGGGCTCGATCCTGGAACTCCGGGATCATGACCTGAGCCGAAGGCAGACACTTAATGACTGAGCCACCCACGCACCCATGAGTACATATTTTCAAAAAGTTCTCAGTTTTAGGGGCGCCTGGGTGGCTCAGTTGGTTAAGCGACTGCCTTCGGCTCAGGTCATGATCCCGGAGACCGGGGATCGAGCCCCACATTGGGTTCCCTGCTCAGCGGGAAGCCTGCTTCTCCCTCTCTCACTCCCCCTGCTTGTGTTCCCTCTCTGGCTGTGTTTCTCTCTGTCAAATAAATAAATAAAATCTTTAAAAAAAGTTCTCAGTTTTAATTTTTAAAAAAGATTTTATCCATTTGTTTTTGCAAGGGAGAGTGAGTGAGTGAGCCTACAGGGTCGTGGGAGGGTCAGAGGGGGAGGCAGACTCCCCACTGAGCAGGGAGCCCCATGCAGGGCCCCAATCCCAGGACCCTGGGATCATGACCTGAGTGAAGGCAGATGCCCAAATGACTGAGCCACCCAGGTGCCAGTTTTAATTTTTGATACAGTAAATATTAATTGCATTAACCCACATAAACAAGAGCTCTTTGGGGTCCTCAGTAATTTTTAAGAGTGTAAAGGGGTTCTGAGACTAAAATGTTTGTGAACTACTGCTAGCTCTATAGTTTTTTTTTTAAAAGATTTTACGTGGGGCGCCTGGGTGGCTCAGTTGGTTAAGCGACTGCCTTCGGCTCAGGTCATGATCTCGGAGACACGGGATCCAGCCCCACATCAGGCTTCCTGCTCGGCGGGAAGCCTGCTTCTCCCGCTCTCACTCCCCCTGCTTGTGTTCCCTCTTTGGCTGTGTTTCTCTCTGTCAAATAAAAAAAATATATATTTTATGTATGTTTGTATTTTTTTTTAGATTTTATTTATTTGACAGACAGAAACACAGCCAGAGAGGGAACACAAGCAGCGGGAGTGAGAGAGGGAGAAGTAGGCTTCCCGCTGAGCAGGCAGCCTGATTTAGGGCTCCATCCCAGGACTCCGGGACCATGACCTGAGCTGAAGGCAGAGGCCTAAGCACTGAGCCACCCAGGCACCCCATGTCTGTATTTTCTAGAGAGCATGCAGAAGCAGGAGCAGGGAGGGGGAGAGAGAGAATCTTAAGCAGGCTCCCTGCTCAGTTTGGAGCCTCACTCGGGGCTCGATTTTCTGACCTTGAGCTGAAATCAAGAGTTGGACACTTCATGGACTGAACCACCCAGATGCCCCAAAGATTTTATTTTTTTTAAGTACTCTTTACACCCAACACAGGGCTTCAACTTAAAACCCCAAGATCAAGAGTCACATACTGTATCAACTTGAGCCAGCTGGGTGCCCCACTCCATAGTTTTTTCTTAAAAGCTTTTGATTTTGTAGGGGCACATGGGTGACTCGG
This sequence comes from Spilogale gracilis, assembly GCA_004023965.1. Taxonomy (NCBI): domain Eukaryota; kingdom Metazoa; phylum Chordata; class Mammalia; order Carnivora; family Mephitidae; genus Spilogale; species Spilogale gracilis. The sequence continues at coordinate 5,457 of PITA01022583.1, read as the reverse complement.
TTGGTTAAGCATCTGCCTTCAGCTCAGATCATGATCAAGTCCTGCATCAGGCTCCCTGCTCAGCAGGGAGTCTTCTCCCTCTGCCCCTCACCCCCCGCTCTGCTCTCTCACACTCTCTCTGTCAAATAAATAAATAAAATCTTTAAAAAAAAGGTTTTGATTTTATAACTTTCATTGTACAGAAAAGTTGCAGAGCTATTACAGAGTTTTCATGCACCCCTCACCAAGCTTCCCCGATGTTAGCAGATATCTTGCATAATGTATATGGTACATTAGTCAAAATGAAAGAACCAGCATTGGTACATTTCAGCCCTGTACACTTACCAGTGCATGCCTACTATCTCTTGCTTGTTTCACTTCATATTATTTTGTATGAACATTTTTCATGTTTTTAGATAGTCTGTGTATTAAAAGTTTTGCTTAGGGCGCCTGGGTGGCTCAGTGGGTTAAAGCCTCTGCCTTCGGCTCAGGTCATGATCCCAGGGTCCTGGGATAGAGGCCCGCATTGGGCTCTCTGCTCAGCAGGGAGCCTGCTTCCTCCTCTCTCTCTGCCTGCCTCTCTGTCTACTTGTGATCTCTCTCTCTGTCAAATAAATAAATAAAATCTTAAAAAAAAGTTTTGATTAGTTGTCACCCATTTTGTCATATATCATAGTGTTTTTTATATTTCACTATTATCAATAGCTTGTATGCTTTTATTCAATAGGGTTTTTTTAGTGTGCATATGTGTGGCATCTTTGGCTTGTATTCCTCAGAATAATTACTCTGCCAAAGAGTATGAACAGTTTATACTTCTTGTCATATATGATAAATGTATATATTTGTATTTTTTCATTGTTTAAAAAATACTCTCTTACAGAGTTGTATTAACTGACTCTCTTGATTAAGAGATACAGAAATCTAACTGAAACAGTTTAAGCCTTAAGGGAATTTTTGGGTGGGAGGAGAGAAAGAGGAGTTGTTATTTAATGTGTACAGGTTTCAGTTTGGAATGATGAGCCAATTCTGGAGAAGGGTAGTGGTAATGGCTATATAGTAATGTGGGTATACTCAGTGCCATTGAATTGTACTCTAAAATGAATTAAAGTGGTAAATTTTGTGTTCTATGTATTTTACCACAATTTTGTAAAAGGGGGAGGATTTCTTGTGTCTTGCTGTTGGAACTCACTTCAGGCATGGCTGGATCTAGGGGTCCAAGCAATATTATTAGGACTCTGGCCCATTCACTCCCATATCTTAGTACTTTTCTTTTTTTTTTTTTTAAGGATTATTTATTTATTTATTTGACACAGAGAGATCACAAGTAGGCAGAGAGGCAGGCATAGAGAGAGGAGGAAGCATGCTCCCTGCTGAGCAGAGAGCCCGATGCGGGCCTTGATCCCAGGACCCCGAGATCATGACCTGAACCGAAGGCAGAGGCTTAACCCACTGAGCCACCCAGGTGCCCTCTTAGTACTTTTCTTTGTGTGGGTTTCAATCCCAGGTAGACTCTCTCCACAGGGCAATTTAGATGGTCACCAGGGTCAGTAGATTTATGTCCTGAACCTTTAGAATCCTGGAGAACTTAGCATGATTCTGTCTCCTCAGTGTCCATATCACTCCTCGAAAAGGGCTGTGATTGGCCTGCTTGCATTACATGCCCAATCTAGGAGAATTCACCCTCTTTAGAAGGCTGAGTTACTCTGCCCATCTGGGTCACCTCCTCATCACAGAGCCAGAGGATGGACTGTTCCACCAAAGTCATGCAGAGTAGGGGAGGGGAAGTTCCTCAAAGAAAGAGATTAACTGTTACCCTTCTGGCAAAAACAACAGATGTCTACTACATGTGTTCTGGATTTCCTGTGTAACCCAAGAACTACCAAAGAGAGCATTTGAATGTTTCAAAACGTTCTTATGTGATCGGCATTTTGTTTTTGTTATTAAAAAAAACATTAATGCTTTGTGGTTTGACCATCTGGTGGATAGTATTTCTGCCTTTCTGTGAATTCGAAATCTAGTAAGTTGAACAAACTCGTAATGCGCACTAAATTAATGAAAGAAGAAGTCTTTGTGGTCCAATATAGGATCATAGTTTTTTGCATGTTTGCACATGGTATGATCTTTGTACACTTGGAAAGGGCTATATTACCTTGTCCCACCTTAAGTTTCTCCACATGTCTGCTCACCTCATTACTGTTTATGGAGCAGTCTTCTAGCACAGGCCCTGGAATCTAGTGAGCACCCCCTCCCAATTTGTATTAAATGAGTTATTCAGTCATATAGTATTTTCCAGTTTATTCTTGTCTTTCCACTTCCCAAAATGGAATGTTGAGGGTTCCAGTGAAATAATATTTGTTTTTATTTCTTCTTGCCTTTTTGTCCTGTCTTTCCTGGACTTTGTTGCAGTAGCTTTTGTAACATACACATTCAGCATTTCTTGATTTTCATGATTTAGTGTGCATTCGGTTGTTAGGTCATGACCTTATTTATTTATTGTACTGCCTTTTGTTTTTTTGTTTTTGTTTTTGTTTTTAAGTTCCTTTAGTGTTTCTTTCTTTTTTTTTTTAAAGATTTTATTTATTAGGCAGAGAAAAACAGCCAGAGAGGGAACACAAGCAGGGGAAGTGAGAGAGGGAGAAGCAGGCTTCCCGCCCGAGCAGGGAGCCTGATGTGGAACTCGATCCCGGGTCTCCGGGATCATGACCTGAGCAGAAGGCAGTCGCCCAACCAACTGAGCCACCCAGGCGCCCCTATTGTACTGCCTTTTGTTATTGACATCTGCTTTACCTGCTACCAAATAGTAATCCCCACTCTTCCTCTGTTCACATAGGAATATCCTCTTACACTGCTACTCTGTTGATTTTTCTTTTTTCTTGTGTATATCTCTCACGGGGAACACATGGTTAGATTTTGTTCTTTTAATAGTCAGTGAGCTGCCTTACTTTTCCAGGAGAATTCAGCCTGTTTACATTTAACGCTTTAATTAATGAAATTTTACCAGATCCTATTTCCTTTTATTTTTTCCCTTTTAAATTTATTTTAATTTTTATCTGTTTTCTCTCTTTTAATTTATGGACTTTTATATGGGGTACTTAATCTCTTTAATTTTTAAAGAAGATTTTATTTATTTAAGAGAGAGGAAGAGAGAGAGCACAGAGGGAGAGTGAGAGAGTGAACACTCCCCACTGAGCAGGGAGCCCGATGTGGGACTTGATCCCAGGACCCTGAGATCATGGCCTGAGTCACAGGCAGATGATTAACCAACTGAGCCACCCAGGTGCCCCTCTTTTTTTAAAAAAATATTTTATTTTTAAGTAATTTCTACACCCAATGTGGGGTCCAGACCAAAAAAACCCCAAAGTTAGGAGTTGCAGGGCCCACTGACTAAGCCAGCCAGGTGGCGTGATATAGGGTACTTTAAACTTAGTGTTTCTGGAAGCCTGGGTGGCTCAGTGGGTTAAAGCCTCTGCCTTTGGTTCAGGTCATGATCTCAGCATCCTGGGATCAAGGTCCACATCGGGCTAGGCAGGGAGCCTGCTTCCTCCTCTCTCTCTGCCTGCTTGTGATCTCTCTGTCAAACAAATAAATAAAATCTGAAAAAAAAACTTGGTGTTTCCTTTTGAATTATATCAGAAGATAACTGATACAACTCATCTATATTCTAGTATTTTCGATGTATTAGGCTTTTACACAACTTCCTATTCTAGCATTTACTTCTCTATAATTAACCTGGGATGCTTTGAGTTCTCACACAGGAATGTTGAAAGCCTAGTTTTGGAAACTTTATTCTCTGTTCTCTGTGCTCCCCAATCATGTATGGTTGCTAGATACTCTTTTTTGTTAGTTTTTTTTTTTAAGATTTTATTTATTTGACAGCGAGAAACACAGCTAGAGAGGGAACACAAGCAGGAGGAGTGAGAGAGGGAGCAGCAGGCTTCTTGCCCAGCAGGGAGCCCGATGTGGGACTCGATCCTGGGTCTCCAGGATCATGACCTGAGCCGAAAGCAGTTGCCCAACCAATTGAGCCACCCAGGCGCCCCTGTTAGTTTGTTTTTAAAAGATATTTTATTTATTTGACAGAAGATAAGCAGTGAGAGCAGCAGAGGGAGAGAGAAAGGCAGGGTCTCCGTGGAGCAGGGAGCCCGATGCCGGGCTCAGTCCCACGATCCCGGGATCATGATGAGCTGAAGGCAAATGCTTAACCGACTGGGCACCCCAGTTGTTGTTTTTAAATATGTCTGTAGCCCTGGAGGAGAAAATTTTCCTTAGTAACAGTGGAATTGATTGCATTTTTATCTTTGATTGGCTGCTGGACAAGTAACCTTACATCATGAATTTTAGGTATTTAACCTTAGCGTCATCCTGTTTTTCCTGTCGTTTACTCCTTTCTGTCCACTTTCTTCTTTGGTTAGAAAAAACTTGGTTAGAAAAATTCTTACTGTTAAAAAAAAAAGAAAAATTCTTACTGTAGATATTGTATTCTATTTTAAAATTATTATTATTATTATTTTGGGTGTTGTATGCTACTAGAATCCCTTTTGGGATGAGATAAGTTTCCAGTAAAAACAAATCATAACAATCTTATTTGTATATATTCCAGGTGTGCTCAGTGACTATCTTCTGAGAGATTGGCTAAGGATCTCCAAATTTGATGATCCACTTAAATGAAATAATACTCCTCAGTCTTTATGAAAATCTTTCATGTGGAATTCTCTTGTTTCCACAAAAGTCTTAAATTCAAAGAAACCACAGAGAACTCATTTCTGATATATATATATATATATATATATATATATATATATATATATATCTTAAAGATTTTATTTATTTGAGAGAGAGTGAGAGAAAGCATGGGGGGGCAGTCAGAGGAAGAAGCAGACTCCCCACTGAGCAGGAAGCCCAACCTGGGGACAGTCCCTGGACCCTGAGATCAGGATCTGAGCCCAAGGCAGACACTTAACCAACTGAGCCACACAGGCGCCCTGCATTTCTGATACGATATTTATAAAATGACCTCAGAGATGGCTTTGGAGAATCTATAGGAGTAAGGATTTTCACATCCAGTTTAATGTTCATCTTCGTGGTTGAAAAATCACAGTGCTTTTCTGCACTGTCATCCAATTTAGTGGCTGATGCGAACTATTATTAGACTGATATTTTTTGGTTAGTTGCAGAAATTGTTAATTTCTGAAAAGCATTCCTGAGTGATACAGCAGAATTCTTTTGAGGGTTCAACTGTCTTTGTTTAGAAAAGCAGACTGATTGATGGGCCACTGTGACTGTAGAAAGAGAGCAGGGCTGGGGCCACCTGGGAATGAGAGACAAAGAGCCAGACTGCTCTAGCATAATACAAGAATGAGAATTTGGGAGATTTGGGGTGTTTGCTGGGGAGAGGAACAAAGGAGAAGGAGATGCCAGCAGAGTGGCTGGAGGAGCCGCCAAGCGGAAGGTTCCTGGGCAGGAAAAGGGGTAGTGGGA
>PITA01022582.1:0-30046 GCA_004023965.1 Spilogale gracilis | reverse complement strand
TTTTTTTTTTAAAGATTTTATTTATTTGACAGAGAGAAACACAGCTAGAGAGGGAACACGAGCAGGGGGATTGAGAGAGGGAGAAGCAGGCCTCCCGCCGAGCAGGAAGCCCGATGTGGGGCTCGATCCCGGGTCTCCGGGATCATGACCTGAGCCGAAGGCAGTGGCTTAACCAACTGAGCCACCCAGGCGCCGCCGAGGATATGTACTCTTGATACGACACTACACCTCTCCAATCTTCCTCTAAAACTCAACAGCCCAGTCTAATCATAAGTAAAACAGTCAAATCCTAGTTGACGGACACAGTATAAAATACTTGACCAGTAACTGCTCAAAACTGTCAACATCATCTAAACCAAGAGAAGGCTAAGAAAGTGTCACAGCCCGAGGAGTCTAAGGAGATACAGTAACTGCAGTACCCTGGACAGGATCCTAGAACGGAAAGATGAGATTAATGGGACACTGAGGAAACACAAAGTATGCACGTTAGTTAATAATGCATCCATACTGGTTCATTAATTGTAACAAACTGTACATTCCTAGTATAAGATGTCCATAATATGGGAAACTACAGGATGCCTGGGTGGCTCAGTTGTTAGACATCTGCCTTGGCTTGGGTCCTGATCCCAGAGTCCCAGGACTGAGCCCCGCATTGGGCTCCCTGCTCGGCAGGAAGCCTGCTTCTCCCTCTCTCACTCCCCTTACTTGTGTTCCCTCTCTAGCTGTGTTTCTTTCTGTCAAATAAATAAATAAAATCTTTTTTTAAAAAATATGGGAAACTGCATGTGGGATATATGAAAACTCTACTATCTAGGCAACTTCCATAAATCTACAACTATTCTAAAATTAAAAGTTTTCAAAAATATTTAAAAATCTTTTTTTGGTTACCTCCGATCCCCCATTCACATCTTGTGCTTCTAACCAATTCTGAGAAAGAGAGCCTTGGGCACCTGCCATGTGAGGGGAAAAAAAACCCTGCAACTAACTTTCTATGGGTCACCTAAGAGTCACCAGGTGGGAACAGTTTTGTCTAACTAGTCGCCTGGAGTGAAACAAGGAGCAAATTTAAAGCCAAAGGTAAGGTGCCTGGGTGGCTCAGTCAGTTAAGGGTCTGCCTTAGGCTCAGGTCATGATCTCAGGGTCTTGGAATTGAGCCCTGCTTCCGGCTCCCTCCTCAGGGGAGAGTCTGCTTCCTCCTCTGCCCTTCCCCCCTGCTCATGCTCTCTCATTCCCCCCTCAAATAAATAAAATCTTTAAAGAAACAAAGTCAAAATCAAAATCAAGGATGAGTGACCTTTAACAATGTAGTCAATCTATCACCAGTTTGATGGTGTAGCACAGCCCCAGGATCTAAACATAGCTAAGAATATGCACATCCAAACCTTGCTAGTACTTCAAAATGCTTTCGATACAAGTCTTGAAACTACGATATCCTACGCTTTAGCAAAAAATACTTTGAACCTGTATAATAAACGTCAGAACAATTTCAATTTTTTTTAAGGTTTATTTCTTTGACAGAGAGACAAGGAGAGAGGGAACACAAGCAGGGGGAGTAAGAGAGGGAGAAGCAGGCTTCCCGCGGAGCAGGGAAGATCAAGACCTGAGATCATGACCTGAGCTGAAGGCAGATGCTTAAGGACCTGGACCACCCAGGCACCCCTAAAACAATTTCAAAAACAGAGCTCCAACAGGGGAATCATGGGCATTCAGTTTTACGATCATTTCCTGGATTTGGATGGCACTAGATAAAAGAGTCACAGAGGTGAAGGCTGGAAAATACCATGTAATTTATCAAGTCCAGGTTTGGGTTGACTGGTCAAGTCGACCTTGTTTACATTTGAACAGGCCTCTGAAGACATCTACTGATAAAATGGCAGGGGAGGGGGGCTGGCGCCTGAAAAGTAGTTTATGGCCTATTGTTGGTCAGAAACAACATAACTTCATTTCCAAATTGGTTTAAAACAGCACTTCCTATTTTATTTAGCCGGAGTCAATCTTCAGTTAATATATTTATGGAACACTGGTTCTCAAGCATGATTACTATGCATCAGCATCACCTGGAGGGTTCCTTGAAACACAGGTTGCCAGGCCCCCCGCCCCAGAGGCTGTGATGCACTAGGTCTGACTCAGAGGCCTCACAGTTGCACCTCTGACAGCTCCCAAAGTCAGCTGATAACCCGTGTTTTGTCAGCAGTCCAACATTAGAAAACCTATGATCCTAAATAAAATCCAAAACCAAATTTAAATGATGTGGGAATTGTCTGCTCTTTTTCTTTAGCAAGAAATATTTTTCGAGCGTTTATTCCAGTGCCCAGAATTACACTAGGAACGGACTCTAGATACAGAGCAGTGAATAAGGAAAAAGCTCACATGCCCTCTTGAGATCTGGTTCTACAGGGGGAGGCAGCTAATAACCAGTTCCAAGACTCATTATTAATCACAACTGCAGAAAGACCTACGTCAGAGAAGTACAAGGGGCTACGTGACATGGTGAGAGTGGGTGGCGTGACCTCGGAAGGGGTAAGGGAAGGCTTCCTTTAGGAAGTGATGCTTGAGCTTAGTTCTGAAGGAGGAAACAAATGGGGTCTTTGGGGAGAGGGTTCTACACAGTGCAGGCAGTGTGCAGTAGTAGGAGGGTAGAACCCTGAGGAAAGGCCAGTGTAACTGCAATGCACAGGGAAGGGTCAGAGGCCAGAGATGCTGCAGAGGCAGGCAGAGCCTGGCAGGCCTGCTAAGAAGTTTAAATCTAACCCTAAGTGTGAGGGGAGTTACAAGGGAGTGTTAGCATGAAAGGTCTTCAACTTAAAAAAAAAAAGAATTAGTCTAGCTGCTTTGCAGAGATGGGTTAAAAGTGTCAAGAGTGGATCCAAAAAATATTCAGGAGGCAAAATGTTGGAATCTGGTGATGGGCTGCATAAGATGGAATGAGGGAGAGAAGGAAAGAATCAAGGATAACTTCTACAACTGTATATTATGCTGTGAAGTGATTAGTGCTTTTCCAAACTGACTTGTGTTTTTCTCTGTGCCTAGGAAGAGAAAACTCACAAAAATAAACAGGAAGATGACAGATCAGATCCTTCACTTCTCCAAGAAGGGAAAATTCCTTTTGAGAGTGATTCTATATTAAGCTCAAAGTGAACCTTATTGTCTCCTTTCACTACTGTGGAAGCAAAGACCAACTCGGTTACCCCTCACATTTAGAAGAGCATTGAATTTTTACCTTTTTGCATGACATTTATCACTTTCTGCCTTCTATTTTTGTTACATAGTCTATGTATCTCATCCTTTTTCTAAACTGTAAGTTCTCTAATGAAAGATAATAATTACTGCAATAAGAAATTCCAGAGACAATTTATGTAACTGAAATCTAGGGATACTGGAGGTGGGAAAGGGATTAGAGAAAAAAACAGGCAGAAAATCCTTTTCTTTTGTCCCATTAACCAAATTGGTTGTCCTTAAAAAATGTGCACAGGAATAGAAAAAGGTGTTCATTATGTATTTTACACTGAAATATACTTAAATCAGCACTGGAATATAACGAAAGAACATAGTGAAGGGTTGTAAACCAGTGCTTTTGTAAGTGGAAGAACAGCTAAACAACATGACCCAGGTGGGGGGGAACACGGAAAATACTTCCATTGTTTTTAATGTCACCACATCCTTAAAACTGCACTGACAACAACTGACTAAAATTAACGAGACTTCTACAGCAGGTGCAGATCATAAATAATTCTTACTCTTTGAAAAAAAAAATCACTCCCCCCTCCCCTGCAAAAACTCCCTAAAACAAGGATGTGCGACACCCTGAACTGAGTGTTGCAAAGGGATCTTAGTTCCTTTTTTCTCAGGGAGCTAAGCTTAGCATCTTTTGAAGAGTCCAGACAAAAATCCCGTAATCCAAAATCAGTGACAAATGCCTTAATCCAGGTCCTAGCATTATAATCCATCAATCCAGCATTCATTGCTTAAGACCTTCTTGTATCACTTGCTGTAAGTGAAACTGGCATAATGGTGCCTTTCCACTAACTACTTTCAGGTAAGGTCTAAGGTTCAAGCATATTAAAACCATCCCCACAGGGATGCCTGGGTGGCTCAGTCATTAAGTGTCTGCCTCCAGCTCAGGTCATGATCCCAGGGTCCTGGGATCGAGCCCCGCATCGGGCTCCCCACTTGGCAAGAAGCCTGCTTCTCCCTCTCCCACTCCCCTTGCTTGTGTTCCCTCTCTTGCTGTGTTTCTCTGTCACATAAATAAAATCTTAAAAAAAAAACAAAACATAAAGTAAAACCATCCCCACATTATGGCAGCAGGCCTTATAACAACTCAGAATGGAATTTTGTGCTCACAGACTTCATTCAGGGCTTCATTCATATGGCACCTTCTCAGTGAGGCTTTCCTGTGTCATCCCGTGACAAACTGCGACCTCTGCCACCTGATCCTTCCTAACTTCCCTTCCCTGCTTCATTTCCCCTTCATCATTCATCCCCTGCATACAAGATATTCCTTCATTTATCCTGTTTATTGTCTGTTTCCCTGTCTACTAATTGTCCTCCCCTCCCAAATCTGGTCTTCCATTCTTCCTGAGCACCTGGGTTTTCAGCTAGAAACTACATTTCACGTCTCTCTTGCTAGGGTAGACTGTATGAAAAAGATTTCTCCAAAGGTATGTAATAGTGATGTGAGAAACTTCACTGGTCACTTTCATAAAGAAGTTTGCACCGTGGGGCGCCTGGGTGGCTCAGTTGGTTAAGCGACTGCCTTCGGCTCAGGTCATGATCCTGGAGACCCGGGATCAAGCCCCACATAGGGCTCCCTGCTCGGTGGGAAGCCTGCTTCTCCCTCTCTCAGTCCCCCTGCCTATGTTCCCTCTCTGGCTGTGTTTCTCTCTGTCAAATAAATAAAATCTTAAAAAAAAATTTTTTTTTGCACCGAACCCCCTCTTTCCTTCAACTGCTGAGGAAGGTAAAACTGTTCCATTAGCCTGGGACCCTGAGTGACCGCACAGAACAGAGGCTGTTTCTTTGCTCTGGACCATTACGCCAGAGAAACAAACACTTACCTTTCCTGGCCGTGCATTTGAAGCTGTTACATCACTTTACCCTTTGCCCTAACAACACCTTCCTACAATAAAATATAAGGTCAGGGGCACATGGCTGGCTCAGTCAGTACAGCAGGCGACTCGACCTTGGGGTCATTTGAGCCCCACACTGGGGGGCAGGAATTACATTTAAAAAATCTTTAAAAAAAAAAAATAAAATGTAGGGGCGCCTGGGTGGCTCAGTCATTAAGCGTCTGCCTTCAGCTCAGGTTCCCGGGTTCTAGGATCGCATCAAACTCCCTGCTTGGCCGGAAGCCTGCTTCTCCTGCTTCTCCCTCTCTCACTCCCCCTGCTTGTGCTCCCTCTCTAGCTGTGTTTCTGTCAAATAAATATATAAAATCTTTTAAAAAACCCTGCGACTGAGTGTCCCCTTTAGCCTCACGAGCCTCTTTTCAGTTTCCCAATGTGCCAGGCTCTTGCCCAACTGAGGGCCTCTGAACAAACTGGTTCTAATATCTACTCCCAGGCCCGTTTGCAGTAGTCCCTCAGTCCTTCAGTTATCTGTGTAAATGTTACCTCCACAGGCGAACATGCTGGCTACTCTTATCAAAAATAGACCCTATTTCCATTTCTATTCATTTTACTCACAACCTAATGAACATGCGTAAGTATAATAGTTGTTGGCTTACTTTTAAACTGTAAATTAGATTATAAGCTCTGTAAAGCCACGGACCACTTCTGTTTTTACTCACCACTTGGTTCCTGGTGCTTAGCATAGTGCTGGGTTGGTGAGAAGTCTACAAACGGGTGAATGAATGAATGAATGAATGTACTAAAGATGACTGAGTGTTTGTTTTGAAATATTTTGAGGTAGACATGAATTAAAGCATATGTAGCTCTCCACAAACACAGTCTTCAAACGTCCTTGACTACCAGCCTGACAACAATATAAGTTTCTATTTATGGGGATATAAACTAATGCACATTCGGGTACGATTTTAAGTGTTAGAAGGAATATCACTCCACCTTTCTACTATGAGTTTTTAGTTGCTAACGACTAAAATTTAGTTGCTAACGACTGGAATTTGAAACTATTGGTATGATAGACCAAGAACAGCTTTCACAAGGATTATCTCTCTCTCTCACACACACACACACACACACACACAGGAATATAACTGGAAAAATCTGAGTAAGATTGGTGGCTATTATCAATGTCAACACTCTGGTTTTGACATTATACTGGTTTTGAAAGATGTAACCTTCGGGAGAAACTGGGTAATGGGTATGCGAGAGCTCTCTATTATTTCTTACAACTGCATGCAGAGCTACATTTATCGCAATACAAATTCCGATTTCAAAATGCCACTTCAACACAGAAACTCTAGGATGCTGCAGAATTCAACTGGTTATGTTTCCAAAGAAAACAGGAAGGAAGACGGTGAGGAAATGAGTGAAAGAGAAGTAAAGTACAAGGGAACATGAAACTTTCACAGTGGGAAAGATTACTGGACTACACCGCACTCTGAGAAGATAAGCACATATCCTCACAGTCTACTCCAGGTCACAATGTCAAGGAGTAAAAGGTTGTTACAGAAAACCTGGTTCAAGTCCCTGGATTTTAAAGATCTGAAACGTGAGGCTCAAAAAATAATTTGTCAAACTTGAAAAGTTTTAGAAAAAAAAGGAGACTAGCTTTCCAATTCTGGCATAGCCAAGGACTGGTGAAACAAGATAAATAAAGCACTAACTGTAAGTAAAAAGGATTAATATCCTGAATATAAAAAGGATTCATAGGGGCACCTGGGTGGTTCAGACGCTTAAGTGTCTGCCTTTGTTTCCAGGTCCTGGGATGGAGGACACCCAGTCCCGCTCCCAGCTCACCGGGGAGTCTGCTTCTCCCTCTCCCTCTGCTTGTGGCTCTGTCTCTCTCTCTCAAATGAATAAAATCTTAAAAAAAAGAATTCGTAATTATAAGTCAGTCCAAAAAAGATAGACAACCCAATAAAATATAGTCAAAAGACATAAATATTTCAAAGGGGAAACATAAATGATCCATAAACATATGCAAAGATGTTTAACTAGTAGTAATCAGAGAACTGGCAAAAAAAAAAAGTCAGACAATAACAAGTGTCAAAAAATACAAAGCAATAGGAATTCATCCATTGCTAATGGGAGTGCATACTGGTAAAACCACTTTGGAGAACGATCTGACCTCTTCTTTTATAGCTGCACATTTCAAGACCTGTCATTAAGTGTGCATGTCTTCTTATATTTATGCCCAAGTTGTGTGTGTTTACAGGTGTATATGTGTAGCCCTGTACATACACATACAAAGACTCACAGGGGAAAAACCCATTATAAATAGACACCAAAAAACACTTATTTTCTGATCATAAGAGAAAAAAAAACACCTGTAAACCACCTAAAGGTCCACTGACACAAGAATGAACAAATTCTGGTTTATTTCCAAATGAATATTATTCCATAGTGACACTAAATGAAACACAGCTACACAAAACATTACAAGGAACCACAGAAAAACGATACTGAGTAAGAGAAAACAGTGTACCATCTCTATAAGGCTCAAATTAAGAAAACAATATATTATCTAGGTTTGCATACATATGTGTTAAAACTATTTTTTAAAGCAATGGAATGACTCCTAGAAATAGTTAATTGTTACAGAGTAGAGGGGAGGCAGGAGGATGTGGAGGAGAGACAGGGGGATGAGACAAGAAGGTAACTCGTGGGCAGATAGAATTATATTGGTAATGGTCCCCATTCTCCAGTTAGGTGGTAGGTATACAGGTATCCATTTTATTATTATGCATATATTTCACATGTATTCTGTATGTACCAACTACTACATTTTACAAAGATAATTTCTTTAATTTGGAAGTCATTTTCCTAAGGTTATACTGCTGGTGAATGGAGGTACCGAAACAGAAAAGTTTCCAGTCCCATACCTAAGAAAACGTCCACATTGCTAGGTGTATACTGGGAACTAAAGAGACAACTGTTGATGTAACATGAATTTCATAACTACTTAAATTACTAATTCCAAACATGTATACTATAAATTCATTAATGTCTTTTGACTGATTTCATTTAATTTTATTTTGATAACATGGCTTTCATTAGTATGTCATATGTAATATGTCTAAATTTGCACAAAAATATTTTAAATGCACTGCCTTGTATTTCAAAACAGGGATATGTATGTGTGTGTGTGTATATATATATATATATATATATATTCTACTGATACTCTCCATGAAGGCCTAGGGTCTAACCTAAATAAACAAATGACTATGAATTTAAAATAGATTTATAGAACTCCATTTCACGAAACTTGCCATGGCTGTTATCCCCTGGTTGAATCATTGGCCATAAGAAACACAGCAAGCACCAAATTCTACTCCACTATACAACTGGTTCTAAACTTTACACATACAAATTGTCTACTTACTGCACCTACTGTCTCCTAGCAGCTGCTACTCAGCCAATCCAAGGGCCGCCTATCTACTACTGTGCAGCTAATTGTGTTCATGAGTACACATGAGTAACAGTGTCCTTGGGAAATAATGTCAGGAGACCACTAGCAAAAAAGACAGGGGTGGTGCTCCCCAGGAAGTCTGCCCATCATATTTTAGCATCACCAAAAATGCTCTCCTCCACTATAGCTTTTAGCTAAAGGTCAACATAATCAGAGCTGAGTTGAATTCTAGAACATAGTACCAACGAAGGCACAGGTATACATTTGATCCCCAATCATTTAGGTCAGTGTAAAACCAAAAAGTATAATCACTACTAAAAGCCAATGAACAGCCTAGAATGTGTCACTGTTCCCATTCAAAGTAGACAATTTGGTCTACACTCATTAAAGAAACTGAAGTTTGGGGTAGAGTACAGTCAAATGAACAATCAAGAGATGGAGGCCTGAGAAATAACACTGATCAACAACCCAACAGAAAACATTAAAAAATTCCACTGCTTGACTGTGAAGCTTAAAACATACACTACAGGGGCTCCTGGGTGGCTCAGTCCTTAAGCGTCTGCCTTCGACTCAGGTCATGATCTCAGAGTCCCAGGACTGAGTCCCACATCAGGCTCACCACTCAGTGGAAGGCCTGCTTCTCCCTCTCTCACTCCCTCTGCTTGTATTCCCTCTCTAGCTGTTTCTCTCTGTTAAATAAATAAATAAAATCTTAAAAAAAAACATACACTACAAAATTATAAAGCTAGGAGAGAACTTAAATACAGATGACCCAAGAGCCCTCACAGTTCACAGAAGAGGAAACAGAAGACAGAGATGACAGAGCTGGGACTGGAATTCCGTATTTCTGAACTCCCATTCACTGAATAATCTTGGACAAGCCACTTTTCCTCTCTCTGTCCATTTCCTCTGCTGTAAAATGAAGAGGCCGGACAACTGGTCTCCAATACTCTTCACCGGTTCTAGGACTCACTGAGTCTTTACAGACCATGTAGCAGTCTGAACTCCTCTTCTGATAGGTGGAAAGTGTACCAAGTTCGTTATTTATGGTAAGGTCTTTCATTCCTGATCTATATACACTTGAAACTGCTCGTTTATCTTCACATGATCACCTCAATGTGATGGTTAGTTTTATGCAGTATCTTGACTGGGCCATGTAGTGCCCAGATACTTGGTCAAACATTCTGGGTGTGTCTGTGAGGGTATTTCTGGATGAGATTAATATCTGAATTGGCAGAGAGAGTAAAGCAGATTGTCCGCCATAATGCTAGCGGACCTCATCCAGTCAACTGAAAGCCTGAAGAGAACAGAACGACTGACTCCCCTCCCCTATCTCCCCACTCCCAAGAGGGAACTCCTCCTGCCTAACAGCCTTTTGATCAGGGACACTGTTTTTTTTTTTTTAATTAAGATTTTTTTTTTTATTTGACAGAGAGAAACACAGCCAGAGAGGAACACAAGCAGGGAGACTGAGAGAGGGAGAAGCAGGCTTCTCTCAGAGCAGACAGCCCGATGTGGGGCTTGATCCCGGGTCTCCAGGATCATGACCCGAGCTGAAGGCAGTCGCTTAACCAACTGAGCCACCCAGGCGCCCCAGGGACACTGGTTTTAACCTGCCTTTGGATTCGAACTGAAATAGAGGCTCTCGAATCCGAACTTCCACTGTCAGCTCTCCTGGTTCTCATGTCTTCCCATTCGGACTTTATACCACTGGGTCTCTTGGATCTCTCGGTTGCTGACTGTGGGTCTTAGGCTTTGTCAACTTCCATAATCATGAGTCATTTCCTCAAAATAAGTTTGTATGTCTACACATACATATGAAGTTTAAATATATATATATATGGAGAAATTTATTTTGATATATACACATAAATAACACTAAACATTAAATCTATAGGTATTTACGTATCTATAAACACCTACACAAAGAGTCTGTTCACTGTTTTCTCTGGAAAACCCTATCTACAATAAGCAAATACATACAATGAATGAATGCATGTAAAGCACTTAAAACAATGCCAGGAACTTACCACTCTGGTTTTAATTGTTCTTATAATGAAAAGAAGACAAAGACAACTTACAACTAAATTCCACAAACCTGCAACATCTCACTGAAGCCAAGGATCAGTAATTCAAGACACTGACCAGAAAAATTATTTCTGCACACAGACAGCGTAACAGAACACAAATGCCTATACTGAAGGTAAAATGAAAAATCAAAAACATAAAGAAAACCCATTTCAAATTTTGATCCATATAAAATAGTAAGATTATTTCCATCCTCGTGTATTAAGGGCTTAAATCAGGCACTGAGGCATTAGTGACACAGCAATAAGCAAAAGTGGTCACAGTTCTTACCTTCATGAAACACTATGCAGAGAGAAGTTGATACTAAACATGTTAGCAAAGGAAATTAATATACAAGTGTAAAGACAATTGTGAGAGGAGTATAAAGGAAAGGTTCATAATGCTATGAGAACCTGCAAAGCTGGCACTGTCTGAGGGAAGGATAGGGACAGCTTCCTTGGGGAAATGATTAAGCTGAGCTCTGAGAAATGAGTAAGAATTGAGGCAACTAACTGCTATAGAGAAGTTTACCAGACAAGAGAAATTATAATATGCAAAGGACCTGTGGCAGACAGAACAAAAAAAATGAGGACTATTTTTTGCAGCAGTAAAAAAAAAATCCATCCTAAAATCCATATAGAATCTCCAGGGACCCTGGATAGACAAAACAATCTTGAAAAAGAATAGGGGGTACCTGGGTGGCTCAGTCAGTTATGATTCTCACTCTTGGTTTTGGCTCAGGCCATGATCTCAGTCGTGGGATTGAGCCCCATGTTGGGCTCCATGCTCAGCATGGAGTCTGCCTGTCCTTCTGCCTCTGCTCCTCCCCTGTTCTGTCAAATCAAAAAATAAAATCTTAAAAAAAAAGAACAAGAACAAAGTTGGAGGCCTCATACCTGGTGATTTCGAAAGATATCACAAAGCTACAGTAAGGAAAACAATTTGGTATAGGCATAAAGACAGACACACAGACCAATGGAATAAAACAGAACCCAGAAATAAACCCTCATGTACTTGGCCAAAAGATCTTCAAGAAGGATGCTGAGGCCACTCAACAAGTAAAAAAGAATATTTTCAACAAATGGCACTAAGAAACTGGAAATCCACATGCAAAATAATGCAGCTGGATCCTTACCTTATACCACATATAGAATTCAATTCAAAATGGGTTAAAAACCTGAATGTAAGACCTAAAAGGATAAAAATCGCAGAAGAAAACATAGGGGAAAAGCTCCATGACACAGTGGATTTGGTAATTATGTCTTGGACATATCACTAAAAAGCCCAAGAAACAAAAGCAAAAAGAAATGCAACATCAAAATAAAAAACTTCTATGCATCAAAGGAAACCATCAACAAAGTAAAAAGGTAAGGAATAAAAGAACATATTTGGAAATCACATATCGGACAAAGGGTTAATATCTAGAGTACATAAACTAAGCAACAAAAACCCAAATACCTTGGTAAAAAACTGGGAAACCATTCTGAATACACATTTCTCCAATGATATACAAGTGATCAAAAGCATGTGAAAAGATGCTTAACATCACTAATCATCTGAAAAATGCAAACCTAAACCATAATGAAATATCACCACACCAATTAAAATGGCTCCTATCAAAAAAAGCATTGTCTACGATGGAGAAGTTGGAACCCTTCTGCAATGGTGATGGGATTGTAAAATGGTTCAGATACTATGGAAAACTTCAGAGGAAACTCAAAAAATTAAACATAAAACTACCATATGATCTAGCAATTCTACTTCTGGGTATAGCCCGAAGAATTAAAATCATTATCCTGAAGAGGTAACTTGCACACCTCTGTTAACAGCAGCATTATTCACAAGAGTTAAGAGGTGGAAACAACTCAAATATCCATCAATGAAAGGATGGATAAACACATGTCGTATATAAAGCCTTAAAAAAGAAGGAAGTCCTGTCACATGCTACTGCATGGATGAACCTTGAGAACATTATGCTCAGTGAAACAAGCCAGTCACAAAAAGAAAAATACAGTATGACTCCATTCATACAAGGTATCTAAAGTAGTTAAATTCATAAAATGGAGTTAGAAAGCTAGTCGCCAGGGGCTTGGGGGGAGAAGGGGTGGGGCCAATAAGGGAAATGAGTTGCTGTTTAATGGGTATAAAGTTTCAGTTTTGGAAGATGAAAAAGTTCTGTGTATCTGTTGCACAAAAATGTGATTACACTTAACACTACTGAATTATACACTTAAAGTTTAGGATGGTAAATTTTATGTTATGTGTTTTTTCACCATAAGTAAAATTTTTTTTAACTTTTAAATAGATTTATTTATCTATTTTAGAGGGGGGAGGGGCAGAGGGAGACAGAATCTTAAGCAGACTCCAAGCTCGGCGCCTCATGACCCTGAGATCATGACCTGAGCAAAAACCAAGAGTTGGATGTTTTACTGACTGCACCACGCAGGCACCACCCCTGGAGTTTTTTTTTTTTCTCTTAAAAAAAAATAAGAAGTGAGGAAGAGCTATGGGAAAGTTCCACAGTACCTCAAAAAGTTTAACAAAGAATTATCATATAATCTAGCAATTCCATTCCTAGGTATATACCCAAGAGAACTGAAAACTATGCCCACACAAAAACATGTACAAAAATGTTCAAAGCAGCAGCATTATCCATAATGACCATAACCTGCAAATAATCCAAATGCCCATCTCCTGATCAATGGATAAACAAAATGTGGCATATCCATTTGGTGGATTACTGAGCCATAGGAAGGGATGATACTTGCTAGGACATGGATTTAAAAACGTTGAGAACATCCTACTAAATGAAAGAAGTCAATCACAAAAGAGCAAAGATTGTAGAAGTCCATTTACATGAAATGTCCAGAATAGGCAAATTCACAGTGATGATAAAGTAAATGGTTGCTTGCCAGGGCCTGAAAGGGGCGATTGGGACAAACAGGTAATAGGTAGGTACAAGGTTTCTTTTTGGGGTGATGAAAATGTTCTGAAATTAGACCGTAGTAATGGTTGCATAAAGTCATTAATATGCTAAAAACCACTTAATGATGAATCACTAAATTCTACACCTGAAATTAACATTATACTGTATGTTAACTAACTGGAATTCAAATAAAAACTTGAAGAAAAAAACACACAGAACACACTTAAGTGTACATTTTAAAACCATGAATTGTTGGGGCACCTGGGTGGCTCAGTCGGTTAAGTGTCTGCCTTTGGCTCAGGTCATGATCTTAGGATCCTGGGATGGAGCGCCCTGTCCAGCTCCCTACTCAACGGGGAGTCCACTTCTCCCTCTCCCCTTGCCTCTACCTGCGGCTTGTGCTCTCCCTCTCTCTCAAATAAATATTTTTAAAAAAGATAAAATGGTGAACTGTTTGCTATGTGAATTACATCTCCATTTTTAAAAGTGAACAACAACAAAACAGTGAAGAAGAGTACAAGCTTATATTGGTCAGGTTTTTATCCAGGGAGCAGAGGAAAGTCACTGAGAGCTTTCTGATATGCATTTGTAGATGATCCCCCCCTGGTGCTGTGCGGAGGATACACTGGAGAGGGCAAGAGTGGGTGAGATCATCTATTGCAATGGCCTGGGTAAGTGACAGTGGCAGCTTGAACTTGGATGGCAGTCGAGGTGCACATGCAGAAAAGTGGACGGCTTTGAGAGCTCTTTCAGAAACCAAACCTACTAGATGTGCTGTGCGATTAGATGTGGGAGATGAGGGAAAGGTGGCATTAAGGATGACTGCTAGGTTTCTAGCTCCAACAAGTGGGTTAGGGATGGTGTCATTTATTGAAAGAGGCAGACTAAAGGAGGAACAAATATGAAAAAGGAGAGATGTTGATGGTTTGGAGGAGAGTAGCAGTCGTGATGGGAAAAAGAAAAGTGCATCAACTGGTTGAGGGAATAAGATGTAATTTGTGTTCTGGTAATGCACAATGATACGGTGAAGTCTGAATGTCTACTAAAGAGCCATGTTGTCTAGCGGCAGTGAAACAGAAGGTTACCATAAGGAATGTACTACCGGACAAAAGCCAGATCCCCCGGCTTTTTAAATCCAGTCATACCTCCGAGATATTGTAGGGTCAGTTGCAGACCACAACAATAAAGCAAATACCACAATAAAGTGAGTCATATTTATTTTCTGGTTTCCACCACACATAATAGTCATGTTTACTGGGGCGCCAGGCAGGCTCAGTGAGTAGAGCATGTGACTCTTGATCTCGAGGTTGTGAGTTTGAGCCCCACCTTGGATGTAGAGAGGACTTAAAAATAAAATCTTTTAAAAAACTACGTTCACGATATGCTGTGGCCTATTAAGTGTACAGCAGCATTAACAATGTACATAATTTTAACACTTTATTGTGAAGAACTTTATTGCTAAACAAAAATGCTAACCATCCCCTGAGCTTTCAGCCAGTCAGAATCACTTCAGATTACCACAACAAATAATAATGATGAAAAAGTCTGGAATACTGTGAGAATTACCAAAATGTGACAGAGACACAAAGCGAGCAAATGTTGTTAGAAAAATGGTGCTACTAGGCATGCTCAACACAGGGTTGCCATAAACCTCTGATTTGTAAAAACACACAGTATGTGCAAAGCACAGTAAAACAAAGCACAATAAAATGAGGTATGCCTATGAATGACCATCAGTATTCAAGATAATAACCTCTCTACCACAATGTCCCCACATAAAAAGTTTCTAGAAGTATGTACTCATTAGGTAAGCAGGACAAATAACCATGTATTACATGAAGCAGTGCTTTGGAATATTACCCAATGCTTCCATCCTGGTTGCTACCTTATTGCTCCTGCACCAAATCAGAAGGCTGGTAACCACCATCACTGGAGTCATGGATTTTGGAAAAGAATCTACAGGGAGATTCCTGCAGCTATCGTTCTGAAGACCGAAAGCCGCCTGAAATCCATTTTTAGTTTTCCCTCTTTTAAAGTTTAAATTTCACCACAGCAAACATAAGGCATCGAAGACCAAGGTTTTGGTCTTTCTCCAGCATCTGGAGGTAGAACCCGTGACCTCTACGTTGACTGGTTGTGCTGCTCTATGTACCGTAAGCAAGAACTTGGCCCAACCAGCTCCGGTAAGTGCTTCTTCTTGTACTGAGGTTTTCCGGCCCTAAAATTCCATGAACTTCAATACTTTGGGTCCCTTACCACCCAGTTCATAAGCTACCTCCACTACCAATCCCTCCCCCAGGCACGGCAGTGAGATTTAGCGCCCTCTTCTGAAAGTCAGCTGCACTTAACTGTGTGCGCCTTTATAAAAAGGTAGCAGTGCTGACTGATGACCATTAAATGCCCTGTAAGGAGGCTGGTCTTGGATGTTATCTGTCTCTAATAGACTGCAAGCTACTGGAGAGCAGGGCTGTGCCTTCCATACCTCTACGGCACAAGTAGGGCAAGAATGTTCAAAGGAAGCCTGTGATTCACATGACTGTTTTCAGAAAATAAGTCAAAGTTAATTGTGCACTATACTATGGATGTCTTAATCCATATTATTGCAAACTACATTAATTGTGAAGCTTAAAAACATCCCCACTGCTTACACAACAGATATAGCTTACATAATCTGCTCTACCCAGCTGTTACTTATTTGTGATGGTTCGCTCCTGGCTTCTGCTCCCTGTTGATCTGTAGGATTACTACATCCTTCAATATGAGTTCCTGATTTATTCCTTGCCCAAATCATAGAACAATTATCAATTTCCCTTTTTGGTAACAGCAAAAAAAGGCTGAAACTTAAGAATAAGTGGAGATATCCCTGGGGTTTTTCATGACTATAAACTCTCCTGGATTCCAACGATATTTATAAATATTGCCACAGAATTCATTTATTAACCCCCCCCAATTTTTTTTCTTTTGGCAGGTTTTCCCTATATAGTCATCCTTCACTAAATACTCCTCAGTATGCTTGCTCTTCGGAATGGTGTGACTCCCTACCCCCCCTAACTTTTAAATCAGCTGCCTATGAGCTAACAGCTAACCAGGTACAGAATGCAATGAGGTAATGATGCAAATGAATGTTGGGACTAAATGAATGGGTAAATGAATGAAACAAGGAGGAGGGGGTCGTAACAAAAACCCAAAAAAGAAAATCCACGAACTTGGTGATGCTCCAGAGAGGAAACCAGCAAGTGTTGACGCTAAACTGGCAGAAACATCAATACTTCCTGGCTCCCCCACTGGGGGCATCAAGTTACCAGCGGCATGCTGCTCTTCTGCTGCAGGTGACAAAAAGTGAATGCATTCAACAATATGAAAAAGGATGACCCATAATCCAGAAGCATGGCTGTGTGCAGCAAAGAAAGGGTGGTGGTGATTGCTGGGAGTCTCAGTCTCAACTCTGATGCTGATGAGCTTAATGACCATGGGCAAGTCATTTCCCTTCATTGAAAAATACCAGTATTTCATAACATTACTGTGTAAGAAAGAGTTAACATAGCAGGCCTGAGATTGCTATTCTTAAAAAAGGCCTGCTTACAAAGCTGGTATCCAGCTGGGGATTTGGATTTTGGGAAGGTTCCCACCACCCTAAATGGTTAAGAGTAGCCAGTCATGCCTAAATTCTTGGTACAAATAATATGGTTTATGCTAAATCCTGTTTTCCTTCTGGGAATCTGGAATTATGGCACACACCAGGCGGTCTACATGACCTGGTCCCAATAAAAAATCCCTGGGCACGGAGTCTCTAATGAGCTTCCTTGGTAGACAACACTTTATACAAGTTATCACAACTCATTGCTGGAGGAATTAAGCACAACCTGTGTGACTCCAGTGGGAGAGAACCACTGGAAGCTGGACCTGGTTTCCCCAGACTTGACCCCATGTACCCTTTCCCTTTGCTGACTTTGCTTTGTATCCTTTTGCTCTAATAAATCACAGCTGGGGGACACCTGGGTGGCTCAGTCAATTAAGCCACCACCTTCAGCTCAGGTCATGATCCCAGGCTCCCTGCTCAGTGGAGAGCCCTCTCCCTCAGCCTGTACTCTGCCAAATAAATAAACAAAATATTTAAAAATCAATCAATCAATCAATCATAGCTGGGAGCCCAACTATATGTTAAGTCTTGTGAGTTCTACCAGTAAAACATGAAACCTGAGAGTGGTTCTGGGGACCTCTGACACAACTGGAATAGTATGGAATACTCTTGCAAACATTTTCCCAACAACCTCCTGAAGTATTATTACATTCATTCTTTATATGTGGAAAAGTAAAGTTTGGATAGGTGAACAGAGAATGTACACAGAAAACAAATATTTCAACCATGGTGTTGTCAAATTTTAGTGAATTTCAGAACCATGTGGAGTGCTTGCTAAAAACACAGTTTTCAGGGACCTATCACTTGCACCCTTTTAACAAGGCTGAGTCTCTTTTCACAACAAAACTGCTTCCAAATCCCTTAAACTCTATAGTTCCTTTGGTCTGCTGTCTTCTCACTACAGGTATCCACCTACCTAATGGCAATGAGGTGCAAACAGGAAAGTATTTTACATTACCAGCACCAAATACTAAGTGATATCCTGAATTAAAATAATGCACACTTACCAAAGAAAGTCAAAAGAGATACAGCTCTGGAAGAGTTAATACTGCAGCTCTGTTTTTCAGGGAAGACTTGATGTGCTGGTGGCAACAGGAAACATAAGCTTATGAATGGCATTTAACAAAAAGAATATAAATTTGTTTATAATTTTAGAAGTTGAGGAGAGTACATTAATTATAGTTTTTTAAAGATTTTATTTATTTGACAGAAACACAGCTACAGAGGGAACACAAGCAGGAGGAGTGACAGAGGGAGAAGCAGGCTTCCTGCAGAGCAGGGAGCCCAATGTGGGGCTCGATCCTGGGATGTCACCTGAGTCAAAGGCAGACACTTAACGAGTGAATCACCCAGGCACCCCGAATTATAGCTTTTTTTAAAAAAAAGATTTTATTTATTTATTTGACACACAGAGAGAGATCACAGGTAGGTAGAGAGGCAGGCAGGGAGGGGGCGCAAACTCCTCGCTGAGCAGAGAGCCCGATGTGGGGCTCGATCCCAGGACTCTGAGATCATGACCTGAGACGAAGGCAGAGGCTTAACACTCTGAGCCACCCAGGTGCCCCTCAAATTATAGCTTTTTATGTACGGCCAAGGAAGGGGCAGGTGCTAAAGATAATCTTTTGAATTAAGAAAACAGTCTCATGGAAATGCTAGTTTTGGGTTACTTTTTAAGCAGGCATGAAAGTATTAATTTTTTCTGATCATTTTCACCTGAAACTTCAGATTCAGACTGTGTTAGCAGTTCAGTTCAAAACAATACCAAAAGTACTGACCGAGCATCTACTGTTTACCTGAAGCTACACTAGCTGCGAGATCATTATCAAGAAGACGGTTTGATTTTTCCAGGAATACCTAGACAAAGAGACTAGAAAAATACAGCCACCATAATACTTTAACATATACTGAAGGAGGCTAAAAAAACCTCAAATATTTGCTTGAACAGGATAGGCCTCACTAATCCTCCTATATTCTATTAAATACATATGGGGCAAAAAAATTGATGGCAATCTGTACTTCAAATACAGATTAACCTCCCAAATCTGGATATCCATGGTCCAACACTATCTATAAGCCAGATAGATAATCAAGAAGTCAGCCAAATCAGCAATCCATCCATACACTGCAGTAATTGAAGGGATGTCTGCCAATGTGCTGGCATAGGGCAACCCACACCCATATCTGCAGTGCTGAGTGCTCATTCATCATTAAACTGCAGTAGTGTTAACATATGCTGCAGTCGTGCTAATGTTTGTTTTACAATCACCACTGATCCACCCTTGCACCAAGCCAAGAAGGTTAAGTGTGAAGTGAACAGAAATAAACTTGAAAATGGCCCCTAACTCGAGGAAGCCCAGAAACTCCCTCCACCCAATCAGAAAATTCCTCTCAATCTCAGAGTCCAGATGCAAAAGATTAACCCGTATAAAGCAGTACAGATGAACAGGAAACTCCACTTTCTTGATGGGAAAAAAAAAACAACTATTTTTCTTTTTTGTCCCATGCTTTCACCCTCTTTGGGGAGAATTGATCAACCATATTAGACAAGCAATCAGCCTTGATGATTTTTCCCATAAACCACTATATGAATTCACTCATGGGCTAGATCTTTGCATGTCATCCCGACACAGGGAAGTTAGCTGTGGCTCTCCCTGGGGCCATTGGCCACCCTTTACCTCCCAGAACCCGTTGCCCAGCTGGTGGTTAACTGGTAGAGGAGGAGAGGAAAACAAGCTCATCCTGAGAGCTCTAGCAATATGAAAATTGTCAGCTTCACCTGCCCAAATCTCACCTCTGCTAAAAGTTCATTAAGAGCACTGGAAACTACCTGATTTGCAGGCACTCAATACTGTCCACTAATAAAGGGTTGAATTATGAGCCATAGTCATAAACAGGAGCAAACGGTAAACATTTATAGAAGGTATTTAGAAGACTTTCAGACTTTTATGTTGTTTAATCAATAAAAAAAATGTGGGAAAAAAGAACAGAATTGGTTTTCAGGCTTTTTAATATATAATTTAATAGTAAATAAATTAATAGTATGTATTTCAAGTAATAGTGATTCATCCCTAAATAGGTTCCCCACCTTACACAGAACAGACTAGAATCTATTTCCAAAAGAGCAGTTTGCCATGTGTAGGTCATAC
This sequence comes from Spilogale gracilis, assembly GCA_004023965.1. Lineage (NCBI taxonomy): Eukaryota > Metazoa > Chordata > Mammalia > Carnivora > Mephitidae > Spilogale > Spilogale gracilis. The sequence continues at coordinate 9,732 of PITA01022582.1, read as the reverse complement.
TGAAGTGTCAAATGCAACAAATTCCTTTTTATCTGAAATTCAAACAACCAGGATATAACTGAGATTGTACACTATTTTTGGTAGAAAAATAAAAGTAAGCATTCAACAGTAACTAATTCATGAAAATCAAGTTTCATGGTACATTATAAATGTATTAGAGCTAGAGTAGTCACCATGTCCTTTATATCCACAGCCACGCATGTAATGATAATCAAAGCTTCTCAAGATAGGGACTTCGACTTGCTCGCCCATGTGTCCACAGGGCCTATCACAGTGCCTGCACATCGTAGCTGTTCAGTGAATATCTGTTGAATGAAACAATTCTCTGCAAGATCACAAAATAACATAATCTTCCAATAAAGATTATACTATGGTCAGCATAGTTTAAGCATTAGATGTATTTATTCTAGTATTTAGAAAACTGGTAATCAGTATATGGTATACCCCAATGTGTAGGTCTGATCACTCAATTGCAATGTGTGTGTATGTGGGGGGGGTCCCCTCCACTCCAACAAGCTTACAATTCAACTCAATTGTGAAAAGTATCCAAAGACAGCATCGGATGACTCCAGTTAAGGCCTCTGTCCTACAAGACTGCCCACACTTCCCTGTACTTCAGGCGCCAGTCCCAAGGCCACATTATCATATGTGCTTCTGACCACCTGACTGCCAACCGGAAGTTCCAAAGACCCCCATCTTGGATTTCAGCCACCAGACACAAGTCCACAGCTTCTTCCTCAGGTTCGATTAACTTGCTATAGCCACTCACAGGACTCAGAGAAACATTTTACTAGATTACTGGTATACTATAAAAGGATATAACCCAGAAACAGGGCACAGGGCTTCCCTGTCCTCTCCAGGTGCACCACTCTCCCCAAATTTCCACATGTTCACCAACCTAGAAGGTCTCCAAGCCCTGTCTTTTTGGGTTTTTATGGAGGCTTCCTCAGAGGCATGACCAATTAACTCCTTGGCCAACGGTAAGAGAACTCAATCTTTAGGCCCTCTACCTCTCCCCAGAGGTCAGGGAGTGGGCCTAAAAGTTCCAACCCTCAGATCTCAAGGTTGGATCCCTCAGGGAACCAGTCCCCCCAACCAGAGGTGCTTTCAAAAAGTCACCTCATTAACATAGCAAAAGACACTCTTTATTGCTTTTATCACAGAAAATTCCAAGGATTTTAGGAGCTCTGTGCCAGAGACCAAATGAATGTGTGTATATTTGTAAGGCTTGTGTGCACAAAACACTACTTCAATACACACATCTGAATAAATTTCTAAACATAATAAAATGAACTCATCAATATTTTCCAGGCTCAAGAAAACAAAATTTCCAGGCTCAGCAATGTCAGGCCAAGGGTTTTAGTAAAGTGAAACAGAAGGAAACAAAAGCTTAATTACCCTGATAACTGAAGGAAGAAACCGAGAACCTTTTTGCTCCAAAGAAAGAAAACAGCAATTACCTAAATTATTTTATTTATTGCCGCCAATATTGCTTCACTGGACTGGCCTTGCCTTGGACTCAAAGTAATAAATTAGCTACTGATTTCATTAATTATTTTTAATATTTTTGGTATTATTTTGAATTTTAATTCCACCTTATGCAGTCGAATTGCTTTCCAGTGCTGGGCTTCTTTGATTTGACATTTTCTTACTATATGCCGTATGCTTCATGGAACCAAAGCAGTTTGAGAGCTTCTGGTGTCAGAGACAATTTTCTCCAGTGTTTCACACTCACAATTTAAGCTTTTATTTATCAATGACCTAGAAATTTATGCCTGTTTAAAATCACTCTTGACAAGCTAAGTTGACAGTATCTACTTGGCCAGCTCCCCTGAATCTACTTTATCAAGGAATGTCTCTTTTTTAAATGTTTTGTTTATTTGACAGAAAGCCAGCAAAAGCAGGGGAAGCAGCAGGCAGAGGTAGAGGGAGAAGCAGGCTCCTGGCTGAACAGGGAGCTGGATGTGGGGCTGATCCCAGAATCCTGGGATCATGACCCCAGTCAAAAGCAGATGCTTAACCATCTGAGCCACCCAGGCGCCCCTCAAGGAATGTCTTATTTTGAATCTTGGGCAGAAATACTGTCAAAAAGGTGTTGGGGTGGGGCACCAACCTGGCTGGCTCAGTGAAGCTTGATCTTAGAGTTTAGAGTTGTGAGTTCAAGCCCCATGTTAGGTGTGAAGATTATGTAAAAATAACATCTTTTTAAAACGGGCGGGGGGGGGGTTGACTTTCATTGTTTAGACTCTCATTAAGCCTTTAAACCTATGTGAAAATGCTATTGTAATCACTAGGAATTTTATGAAGAGTAAAGGGATAACATCAAAGTCCTTGACCCCTAAGTCTCAGCTAGTCCAGACTCCCAATTAGACATGCCTTTAAAGGAAATAAATTGCATAGACAAAGCTACTATTTTTTATTTATTATATTTATGGAAAAATGGAGATACTGACTGAGAACAGATGTTACTTTTATTATACTCAGACACCCAACACTTAAATCTTAAGACACCCCCTCCATGCCTAAACCCGAAAATCCTACACCAAATCCACCACATTTCTACCTCAGAACTGTCAAAAGGAAAGTCATAATTTATCAGGAAAAAAGTCAATTATTATAAAGAAGTCAAGGCCATGTCTTTAAGAAATACAGCGAAGTACTATTTCTTTTAGCTTGAAATTGGGGAACCTGAGGAAATAAATGATATTTTTAAGACGATTCAGCAAACACTACTGAGCCATAGAAGATGATGCTACTCCCCAAGAGGTATTTACTTCCAACCTCAGGTTTAAAATGTAAAGCCCTATGGCAACATGTATCCAGTTTTCAGTGACCAACAACTACAATCAACACAACCATAAGTTGTCATGTTCAAACTCAATTTTAGACACATATAAGTACACAATGAAAACCACTTAATTTTGAAACGAATTCACAGCCTCACTTCTGAAATATGAAAACCATCATAAGACAGCAAACAACTTGGACCATATCTACATTAATGTGTAAGTCTCAAAGTCCAACCTGAACCTTGAATTGTAGCCCTCTAGTGATTTGAACGGGAGTGCTCTTCAAACAATCTCTACCAGGCAAAAGATGAGGCCAGCACAGATTTGCTGATCTAGGGGAGATAAATTTGCCCCCTCCCCAATTTCAAAGTCATTCTTTAGCAAGGAGTATTCAATAGTATATTTCACATTCAGTCCAATGGTTTGCAGATTAATTCCTTGCTCTAGGCCTCGGGCTCAGATACAACTCCTGAGAACCTTCCAGCTTACTGCACTGGTACAAATTCCTAAGACTTACCACAGTCATGGTTGCGCAGGAAAATGTGAGCAGTCGGGTATTTCGGGCGAACAATGAGGTCAAAGCTCATTTCAGTGTGAGCGGAAGTGATTCTCTGCAGAGATCTTGGTTGGGGATGCAAAGTCCTAGCCTCAAAACTGCAGGCTGGCACCTCAACAACTGCCGCAAATTCTACTGCATGCCCTCGCTTCCTTGGCCAGCCCTGCTTAATTACCACACTCCAGTAGGATGCAGATCACTCTCAGCAAAAGAAAAAAGGGGGCTTTCGGACCAATACTTGGGTAGTATGCTCTCAAATGTTCAAATCCCTAAAAAAAAACCTGGGAATGTCAGCATCTCAATTTTAAGATAATGAATTCATTATGAACCAGAGTCCAATTATTTTCGACTATTCAAGTGCCCTGGGAAAAGATTATCCTTCTCCAATTATTACAATTAGCTCTCTTCGTCACCTTTCCCTTTTTGTCAGCCCCAAACAACACTCCGAGATCACAAGACTCTATGTGAAATAGAACTATGAAGTACAATGCTTTTTTACCTTCTCAGGCTAAATGTGAGAAACCAATTTTAGCCACTTGCTTTGGCAAAGCATCCAGTTCAAGTCAATTTTTACAGATTTCAAGATTCTTGGTATGTACAACCTCTTTTGCTCTGTGCTACATGTAATCTCCAATTTCATGACAGGTTTCTGCGTGAGGTAAACATTTAGAAGAACATTAACAAAGCACTACTGTGATAATACTCTCAAAAGGGATGTACAATGATTTCTTTCAGCCAGGGTTCATATGTGAAAGTTTCAGATGCAGAAAAAAAGGAGAGCAAATTCATTCGACGCTTGAAAAATGTCAGCAACGCTTTGACAAGGAATAATCACATGAAAAGGGCCAAATCGACTAGTTCTTAAACATACATTTTAATGGGGGTGGGTGGGAGAGCACAGCACTGAATCATTTTTCTGAACGACTGAAAAATCAAAATTTACAGATGAGCCCTTTCCTTCACATCATTGGCAGAAATAAAATCCTATTCCCGCCACCTCGTCTTGCAATTAAGGAAGTTGCTACAAATAGCAGCATATAAGTAAATGGTCCCGGCTCTGCTCCATTCTTAAAGTACTCTCTAGGAGTAAACAGGTTACTCAAAAAAGTCAGTAGCCAGAAATCGCTTTTCCCTAATGCCAAACTCCCACGGAAATGCCGTTCCCTTTTTCTGGGGATTTGCAAGCGGGTAAACGTGGACCGAGAAATACAGCCGGAGCCTGCCTTTTCTCACCGGCTCGATGTACGGGGCGTTCGGTGCTCCGTGAGGTTTCAAACGCCGCGGTGCAGCCTCCTCGCGGTCTCCACATCCACCCAGCCCACCCTGACAATTGCCTTCGCTTTTATTATACCCTAAAGGTGAGCTTCTTAGGCTGGGTCTTCAAAGTTTGCTCGGCCTCTGGTCAGCAGACCCCCGGCGGGCCGATCCCCTGGCAACGCTGAGTCCTGCCCTCGCCTCCAGCTCCCTCACTCCCCAGGTCTTTTTTTGGGACACAGTGACAGGTCCAGGTTTACCTCCATGTGCTCGTGGCAGAGGAAACAAAAGAAAGCAACCTCCCTGGTAATAAAACGCCATCTTCGACTAACTGGCAAACCGAGGGGCCCCTGGACCGGTCCCCCCACGAATCCCACCACCGACCGGCCGGAGGGAGGTCCCCCAGTCGGAGACAGAGTTTGCAGCACCCCGGGAAGCTCTGGTCCGGGGGGGAGGGGAACTCTGGGAGCCCTACCTGCCTCCCCACCCGGCTGCCGGGGTAACGAGGTTCAGTTAAAAATCTAAAACAGGGTGGTGGTGGCTCCCAGGGATGCAATTATCCCTTTAGAAAATTGCTCCGAGGGACCCAGCGAAGGGCTGGCGAGCAAGCAAACCGCACGCGTGGAGCCGCAGCGAGTGTACTTACAAAACGATTAAAGCTCCAGCGGAACATCGCGACGAAGGCTGCCGGGCGCCGAGCTGGGCTCTACTGAGCTGTCTGGGAAGGTGCCGTCCACAAAACACACTGCGGCGTGGGCCGGCGGCGTGAAGCGGTCGGCGAGGCGGGCCGCCCCGCCACCGCCTGCCCTCCTAGGCTCTCCGCGCTTCCCCCGCCCCCCAGACGCCCGCGCCCTCGCGCCCGCGGGCGCGCCCCCCCCCCGCCCGCTCCCGCCCCGCCTCGCTCACAGCCCGCCCCCGGCCCGCCCGTCCCGGGGGCGGCGGCCCCGCCGCTCCCCCTGGTCTGGCCCCAGTACCGACGCCCCGCCGCTCCCGCAGCAGCCCGTTAAGAAGGCGAGCCTGGCGCGCGGGGGAGGGAAGGCGGAGGAGCACTAGGCTCCACCCGCGGGGAGGGGGGCGCCCCAATCTCTCCGCCTGCGCCGGGCTCGGCACCCCGCTGTCTGCACTCTTCCCCGGCGCAGCGCCACCGCCCGCCCCCCCTCCCCGCCGGCCTCGGCAGCTAGCCCGCGTGCTTCCGCCCCACTTGGGGCACGGGGGACCCTCCCGGGGCACCCCGCGCCTCACCTCGCCTCAGCCCCACACTACTCCCCTGCCCTGGCCCTAACTCGTCCACGGCACCGCTTCGCTCGCAGCCCTTTCTCGGTCCGCGGCGGCCGCTCCGCCCCGCTCTTTCGTCCCGCAGCCGGGCTGGGGAACCACGGTGCAGTCCGTCGGCCCGCCCCGAGCACGCGAGGCAGCCTGGCTCCCCGCTACGCGGCGGGGAGGAGCCGGGCTCGCAGCGACGAGTGGGGACAGGCAGGGCACTGTGGAGACCCCAGCGCGGGCGGGGCGTAGTGGGGGGATTAGTTATGAAAGCCGCCCCCTCCTCAACTGCAAAGGCGCGGGTCTCCCCACTACCCTCACTTCGCTCCCACCTACGTGGCTTTCCCTCTTCCAGTTCTTTCTCCCGTCCTGCCTCCCCACCTAAGCCGTCTTACTTCCACTTTCTCTATGAGGTTGTAAAGTCAGGCTTTGTGTCGCCGCTGCTGCGCAGCGGGGCGGGATTTCCCTGCCACCCCCCTACCCCAAGCCCCTCCCCCGGCCCCCTCCTCCGCGCACCTCCCAGAGCATCCTGGGACTTGTAGTCCAACCGTGCCCCCGTTCCGCCTCATACTGCGGGCTGGGAGCTCCCCCACTCGCCCGGACTGGGTTTGCCCAGAGGGTTGAAGGAGGAAGCGGCTGAGGCCGCTGGGCGGAACCGCGTTTCTAGGCACGGGCTGGACGTGGTGGCCCGGAGTGTGTGCTCGGGAAATTCCCGCGGTGAGAAATGTGAGGAGGAAAAATGAGGCAAACCCCTGAATGCCGGCAGCCTTCCCTAGGACTCAAAATTTATGCTCCAGGAAACCCTCTACACTCTCGGCTCCTAGTTTAGAACTGGAATTTGTGAAACTTCAAAGATTTTTAAATATAAAACCTGAATCTAGAATTTGCCAGGAGACAGGGCATCCCAACCCCCACCTCAGCCGGATTGCACCGCCCTGTTGGCTTGCCCCGAGGCTGCTGGAGAAGAACTTTCAGATTCCTCTTTGAAAGTAAAGATGAAATGAGTAGAGAGTGGGGGCAACACTTACACGAGGCTCCTGCCGCGCCGCGTTCTCCTGCCAGTTTCGAGGTGGGGACAGGGTCCAGCTACACCCCAGGCCTCCCCTCAGGTCATGAAGGGCCTTTGCTGATGGGCACAGGCGCTGCTTTTCCTCTCTGGGGTATAGATTCATTTCAACAAATTTTTACTGGGCATTTCCTTTGCACCGAGCGCTGTGCGAGGGGCTGGACATGGCGACTTTTTAAAAGACCTCCCCGACAAGGTGGTTACAATCGAAGGAGGAGGTTCGGTAGCGACAGGCAAAAACCACGTTTGAAAGTAACGGCTGCGCGTAGAGACTCCAGGTCCTGGGGAAATTCAGCAGAGCCATACTGCATTTGGAAAGGGGCTGGGGAAGCTTCCCTGAAAGCTCTGGAGATTGAACTGGACCTTGCAACATGGGCAGGTTGTAGAGGGTGTGATCGAAGGAGCCCACTGGGCAAAGGCCGAGGGAGCAGTGGCTGAGAAGGCGCAGTGCAAGTTAAGAAAAAGAACACACCGTTTTGGCAGACGCCCGGGATGTGTGGGTGGGGCGGCCCCAAAGAGCATTAAAACCCAAAAGGATCTTCAGAAACACCCTATGAACTTGATTCTGTGAGCAATGAGTCGTCCATCCCCAATGAAGTGCCAAGACAGCGGTCTTAAGGTATGTTCCCAAATTGTCTTAATTGCCAAGAGGAATATGATTGGAAACATTTCCAGTTCTTTCCCTGTTATGGGTCATTCTGTTTGTTCACACTTGAGGTTATATCTAACGATTTTTAAGATTTATGTTAGATATATACTAATCAGATATTAGCATATTTTACTGGCAAAATGGATGTAAGGTTTTGTTCTCTACTATTTCAAAGATTTATTTTTGAATAGAGCTTATTTTCGGCCTTACTTTGTTGAACACAGCAACTAATATAATGTAATTCACTAATTATTTGTTGAATACCTACTACGTGGCAGGCACTCTTCTAGATACTGGAATTTGGAGGTGGGAGCAGTGATTGTCATTTGTTCTAGGAATAAGTCTAGAATTCTTATCAAAAAATACATCCTTATCAATAAAATAGGTAATAGAAAATGGATTCAGATGTTGGAGATGCAAATACTAACTAGTAAATAATAAGTAATATCTTTCCATATACCATTTTGTTTTTTAAAAAGGAAAAAATGTACTTACAGTTTCAGGCAGATCAACTTTAAAAAGAAATATTTTTTTCTTTTTTTAAACAAATCTCTACACCCAGCGTTGGGGTGGTGGAGAGTTCAAATTCACCCCCCGCCCCCAGCCCTCCTTCAAGAGTTGCATGCTCTACGGGCTGAGCCAGCCAGGTGTCTCTCACACAGGTCAACTTAAAAAAAAAAAACTAGAGAACTAGGGGCACTTAGCTGGCTTAGCCCATAGAGCAAGTGGCTCTTGATCTCCGGGGCATGAGTTTGAACCACTCCCCAACATTGGGTGTAGAGATTACTTTAAAAAAAAAGAAAATTAAAAATAAATTTAAAAATTAAAGAACTAGATATTATTTTTGCAGTATTTTCTCACACACCATTGTGTATTATGTCACATGCCATTGCTATGTTGTCCAGCTTAAAAACAAGGCATTTAGGAACCCTCAAGATATAGCAATATTGCTGGTCAGATTTTCATTTGTTGTTGTAATTCTGCTATCTCTGTGTCCTAATTATTTCATCACAACACCTATACTCATCGGTCCAGACTAATTTGCTTGACTATAAAATACAATACATAAATCAAAATACGCTCAACAAAACATGAAATTTATGCAAGGTAATTTTTCCCATATCCAAACCCGACTTGAAATTAGAGTTACTACTCTCATAAGCACCCTTTAGAATTACTTCCCTTCGTGAGCTTCTTTAAGACAAGAAGAAATTATTTTTCCTCTTTTCAGTACCTCTTCACAGTTTCCAAAGAAAACCTAGGTGTTGTAGAAAGCTGTTGTCAATGACTATGAAAAGCAAATCCATCAGGCAGCATTTTTCGTTTGGCCGGGTGCATAAACAGAACCGTCAAAACTAACTTCCTCTTGCCTAAACTGTCAGAAGCTGTGGTGTTTAACACCAAGGCTTGTGGTCTATCAGCTGACTGCAGCAGCAGCCCCAGTCTCCCGCGGGCAGGAATTCTGAGGAAGCAGTCTTCTGTCCTTGTTACCATCTTGACTACATATAATGCTTACTGCTAGAAAAAGGGAAAGTGTTCTTCCTCCACCATTTCAATTCTGCTGCCCCATTTCTATGTAAGCCCCACAGAAGCCCTTCTCTATTGCTCGCCTTATTCTTTCCTACCTTCTACCTCAACCCCTCAGAAATCTCACCATGGTAAATGGGTAGAACAACCGCTAGGGCACAGGATGCAGTCCACACTTGGGAAGGAGGGGAGAAAACTGCTTCTGGGATCAGTCAGTTGATCAGCAATTCATGGATCCATCAGGAAGGGAATGGCGAGAAGGAGACACTTTTTCCATCTAATACTAAACGATGAAAAAAATGAAAAAAATTGAAGCTGTTATATCAGCATCTAAATCACTGCCATCAGCAAGTTGAAGAAATTAACTGTCTGCTGAACTTTCAGACATACTTCATAAGACTACCTTTGGCCCATTTGAAATTTCTCCCTCCCAAGTCTGGCCCTAACACTTACTTAAAATTGATTTTATCCATATCTTCCTAATTATTGGCTCTCTCCGATTAAGTCTGCACACTGCAACCCCAGAAATCTTTGGAAAACAGATCAGATCATTCCCCCACTGAATGACTTTTCAATAGCTTCTCATCACTCTTAGGATAAGTCCCAAATCTTGTCTTGGCATCTCTACAAG
>PITA01022581.1:0-30054 GCA_004023965.1 Spilogale gracilis | reverse complement strand
GAAAGAGCCAAGGTGCCCATCAACAGATGAATGGATAAAGAAGATGTGGTACATATATACAATGGAATACTATGCCTCCATCAGAAAGGATGAATATCCAACTTTTGTAGCAACATGGACCAGACTGGAAGAGATTATGCTGAGTGAAATAAGCCAAGAAGAGAAAGTCAAGTATCGCATGGTTTCACTTACTTGCGGTACATGAGGGGTAAACTGGAGGACAGTGGGAGAAGGAAAGTAAATGGGAACTAGGGTAATCTAGGGAGGGAAACAAAACAACAGAGACTTTGGACACAAAAACAAACTGAGGAACTTGGAGGGAGGGGGGTGGAGGGATGGGAGAGCCTGGTGGTGGGTACTGGGGACACCTAAAGCGTGGAGCACTGGGTGTGGGGAATGGGGAATGAATCTTGGAACACTGGAAAAAAAAAATTTTTAGTAACAATTAAAAAAAAAAAAAATAAATAAATAGATAAATAAATAAAACTTTAGGAACTTAAAAATTATGTTCCTAAAACAGAATCTCAAATCCTCTGATCCTTAAATTTACTAACAGTATTCTGACATAATTCTTTATTCGTCTCTGTGTTATTAAATAATTTTTTCTTCCTTATAGTCTATTTAGTCAATAATAATATGCTCATTCCTTTCTATCCTCCATATATTTTCTTCAAAAAATGATACTTGCATATGTTTCTCTTTTCTCAAATGTGTATCAGAAGGAAAATGATATATTGTGTCATGACTAATATAATAAAAAAATTAGCTACATTTGGAAATAAAAAAAACAAAAAAACAAAAAATGAATGTCATTTTGTTAACTTACAGATTTGCAGTAACAATCATGCTTTCAAGTGTTTAAAAATTCTATAGTTTTTTAAAGCATATACTTTTAAAAAGATCAAGCATGAAATTGCCTGAATGTCTAAATACCTTCACATACGAAAAACAATTTAAGAGCAAGGACAAGGATATTTTAGTTAAGATTATGACTAGTTCCTCATTCCTTTGTAACCTCGCTAAGTAATTGGGTTCTCTGATGCCTCTCATTTGGCTGTTTAACAAAATGCTTAAGGAGAGTTGATTCTTCAAAGTCAATTACTTCTTGTCCTGAGTACCAACTCCCTACCACCATTAACTCCTCCTAATTCTTTCAAGGAGTAGAGAGAGTCTATTGAGCTAATTGAACCCACATTTCTAATGGTTGTTAATGATTTAATGTGTTCATCCTCCCAGATAATATATTTGCATTTTAACAGGAAAATAAAATGTCTAAGTGGAAGGGATGACTACTATGACAATTTCCAGATAAATTACGAATATTAATGCACTTTAAGTGAAGTTCCCTGGAAAGATGATTGTGTTTGTTGAGCAGGAAAATGTAACTGACAACTGCTTCAAAAATATGTTTGGGGAAATCAATTCTTTTCTATAGTCATTTTTAATAAAAATTTTAGTCCAAACAATAAGGCAAAAAGCATCCATTTAATCTGGTTGAAATAACATGCAGTAAGTTAAAAATTTGGGAGAATAAAACTTTAAATAATTACTAGTTGAGATGAAATTGAGTTATTTATGTAGTTATATTCTCAGCTCTTACTGTGAGTTTTACCAGCTACTTAGTTTTACTTTTTACAGATTTATTGGGGGTATAACTAGCATACAATAAATTTCACATTTTTTATTAAGATTTTTATTTATTTATTTGACAGAGAGAGATTACAAGTAGGCAGAGAGGCAGGCAGAGAGAGAGAGGAGGAAGCAGGCGGTCCACTGAGCAGAGAGCCCAATGCGGGCCTCAATTCCAGGACCCTGAGATTATGACCTGAGCTGAAGGCAGAGGCTTTAACCCACTGAGCCACCCAGGCACCCTAAATTTCACATCTTTAAAGGATATAGTTTTACAAGGTTTGATATATCTATAAACCTGTGAAGCCATTACCACAGACAACATATTCATAACCTTCTGAAATTTCCATGCAACTGTGGCAGAGAAGCTGAAGGGACTCCATTTTAGAAAGGCTTCATTTCTGTTTTTCTGCAAGGCCCTATTTACTCATGTTCTATAATGTGCCTCTGAATCAGCCAAAGAAGCTATGTTCCCACTTCAAGGGGGAAGCAAGGAAGTAAATCATTCTCTGAGTTTTATCCAAAGCCCCCAAACACCTGATAACATCTAAGAAGAACCAGATCCCAAACATGTTTCAGATCATTAGCTTCAAACAGACTTTAGCTGATACCAATATCAACAGCCCTTACCCTCATGATTTCTAAAATGACATACGTTACTTTTCACGCATCTTTGATCAGACCCTATCCTAGATTCCTAAATGAAAAAGTACCCTAGACACCTTTTCCAATATAAACCCCTAACCCCAAGCAAGGACAAGACTCCTTCTCCCTTCCTATTTGAGTCTCTAGACACTCTCTCTATAATTCTTTACCTGTCACTTACACTATTCAATAAACTCTCGTTTTCACTTTCTCTAGCTCCATTTGATTTTTTTCCTGCATAGAGCCAAAGACCCTCTTGGCTGGTCCTGCAGGATCCCCCTCCAGGTCCTTGGACCCAGCCTGCCTGTGTCACAATCTTCTGTAATCCATTCCTCTGCCTTCCTACCCCTATCCCACTGACTGCTGGCATCTACTGATCTGTTTTGTAACTAGAGATTAGTTTATATTTTACATAATTCCCCCAAATAGGATCATACAGTGTGTAAAGTTTTCTCTGAAATCTCATTCAGCATAATTATTTTCATTTTCATTCATATGGTTACATGTAACAGTAGTTGATTCCTTTATTTAGATAAATTGTACTGTGTTGTATGGCAAGATCACATTTTATGTATCCCCTCATTTGTTTATAAACCTTTGTGTTGTTTTTTGTTTTTGTCTATTTCAAATAAAGCAGCTAAAATGTGTCTAAAATTTTTGGTAGGAACGTATACTTTCATTTATATTGGGTGAATTATCTAGGAATAGAATATTTGTATCATATAGAAAGATACATAAACACCTTAAAAAATAAATAATTTTAGGGGTGTCTGGGTGGCTCCATCTGTTAAGTATCTTCCTTTGGCTCAGGTCATGATCCTGGGACAGGATAGAGCCTCACACTGGGCTCTTTGCTCAGTGGGAAACCTGTTTCTCCCTCTCCCTCTGCTGCTCCCTCTGCTTGTGCTCTCTCAATCTCTCTGTCAAATAAATAAAATCTTTAAAAAAAGAAAAATAAACAGTTTTAGAAACACAATTTGCAAAGATGATACAGAGAGTTCTCATAAACCTCACACCCTGATTCCCCTGTTATTAACATTTACATTAGTGTGGTATATTACCAAATTAAAGAATCCATACTGCTATTAGAAACTAAAATCCAAGCTTTATTCATATTTCTTTAGTTTTTACCTAATGTTCTTTCTCTGTTCCAGATCTCTAGCCAGGTTTCTACATTTAGTGGTCTTATCTCCTTAAATTGTATTTATTGAAGGTGTACAAAATTTGATATTTTCATATCTGTATATGTTGGTAAATACTGAGCATAATCAAACTAATTAACACATATATATCATGTCACATAGTTATTGTTTCTTTTTATTGCTTTATAGTAATAAAACTTAAGGTCTATCATTTTAGCAAATTTCAAGTATACTATACAATATTGTTAACTTTGCTTTTGATGGCCTTGAGAGTATGGAAGAATACCAATCAAGTATTTTGAGCATGCTTTTCTATTGGGAGTTTTCTGATATTATCTCATGATTAGACTGGGTTTTAGATTTGGGGAAGGAAAACCAGAGAATTAAACTTCCATTTAAATAATGTATCAGAAGCACATTCTAGCACCGTGATTTTTCACTCTTTATATTAACCCTAATCACCTGACTGAGGTAATGTCTACCTGTGAAGTTACGCTTTTCTTCCCTTTCCATACTGTACTTTTTAAAACAAAGTCAGTATAGTACAGCCCACATATAAGGAATGGGGAGTTATGTTCCACCTCTCTGAGGAAGAGGTATCAACACAAATTATTTAGGATTCTTTGCATGGAGATTTGTCTGTTATCCTCTATTTATTTTGAATAAGCAGCCAATCATGTATTTATATTAGCATGGACGCAAGGATATATATTTTCTATTTTGAAAGTCATTACATATTCTGAATACAAATCATTTGTCAGGTATATGATTTATAAATATTTTCTCCTATTCTCTTGCTTGTCTTGCATTCTCTAATGGTGACTTTCAAAGGGCAGAAGATTTTAATCTTGATGAAATTCTGTTTATCATTGTTTTTCTCTTTTATGGGTCATGCATTTGGTATCATACCTAAGAAATCTCTGCCTGTCCATGGTCTCAAAGATTTATTTCCATGATTTCTTTTACAATGATTATTTTTTAATATTTAGACCTATGAACCATTTTAATCCAATCTTAGTATATGCTGTATGGTGTGATTAAAGTTCAGTTAGGCATTAGAGTATAACGTACAATAGAGGCAATCCCCTAAGAGACTGCAAAGACAGAAAGAAATCTTACCTTAGTATACAGCCAAGCAGATACAACTGATTACATATATGTTCAAAAAGTACATGTTAACTAGTCCTCAGCTAAGAGGACTTGACAGCTCTGTCAGTTTTTCCTAATTTCACCTGGAAATTGGGATGACCATTGATGTTTGCTAACTGACTCTCCAAAGGAAAAATAAACTTTTCATATTTTTATGACAAGAAGTAGTTTTGCAACTTCTACTGAAGTACCTGCCTAAAGTTAGATTCCTAACCTTCCACAGAAACTGACAGAGAGGGGCACTATCTTGATGATTGCATTTCTAAGGGATGGCTCTCCTTGGGCTGTTAAAATGCTCCCTATGTTCCAGCAGGAAGAGAACAAGGTGAGACTGTTTGCCCAGGACACTAGCTCAGTGTGGTTTAGCAGTGAAATCTGGAGTCTCTGGCAAAAGGTTTATGTAGCCTTTAAAAGATTTACACACATTTGAAAAAACAAAGACCTTGCAAGCTTTCTGAAGTAGATGTTGCAAAGGAGCAGGAAATCTCCTCCCTTAATTTTCAACAGGGTGAATTAAACCTCTTAGTTTTTATTTGTATTTGCCCTTACAATCTTTACTGATATTCTGTCTCCCTGATCTGTAATTTTTCAAGAGTGCTGAAATCTACTATAATTGTGGATTTGTCTATTGTTGCTTGAAATCAATTTTGTTACATGTATATTGAAACTCTCTGATGAGGTGCAGAAATGCTTATGAGCTTTCTGTCCTCTTCATGAATTGACCATTTTTTCCAATAAGAAATAACCTTAATGATCCATCTCTTAAATCTACTTTAATCCATTGTTAATATACCATCCTAGCTTTCATTTGATTAATATCAGCACAGTATAGTGAAAAAAATCTACTTCCCCTAAACCACTTGTTTCTTTATATTTAATAAAGGTTTCTTGTAAGTACCATTTATTTGGAGCTTGTCCTTTTACCCAATCTGATACAATCTCTTTTTAGTTGTGATGTTTGATCCATTGACCTTTTTAATGTGATTATTGACATCACTGGTTCTAAATTCACCAAACTGCTACTTTTTTCTATTTGTCCTTTCTGATCTTGTTCCCTTCCTCCTTTTGTTTACCTCTTCTAAAATATTAATTGTATTTTTAAAATGAAATTTCTCTCTTGTTGTTTATTAGCTATTTTCTTTTTTGTTTTTGGTGGGTTTATGGTAAACATCTTTAACTTACATTAGTACATTTTTATATCACATTATACCACTTTATGTGTTATATACAAAATTTAATATACTTCTACACCTAAACTCCTGGCCCCTTCTTGGCCTTTGAGCTTTCATTTTCATTTATTTTATTTCCAAATAAGTATAAAATAAAAACTCCCTGTTATATTGTTGTTGATTTTGCTTTAAATAACTAATTATCAGGACACCTGGATGGCTCAGTCAGTTAAGCATCTGCCTTTGACTCCAGTTCTGATCTCAAGATCCTGGCATCAAGCTCTGCATTGGGCTCCCTGCTCAATGGGGAGTCTGCTTCTCCCTCTCCTTCTGCCCCTCCCCACCTCTGCCCATGCTCTCTTCCCCCAATTAAATAAATCAAATCTTTTTTAAAGAAGCAAATCATTTTTCCTATTCTTCATATAGATCTAGATATCCTTACATGATGTGCCTAAAAGACTTCTTTTCACATATCTGTAAGTAAGGGGCTGCTGATGATAAAATCCTTCAGCCTTTTTATGCTTGAGGTAGTATTCTCATTAATATTTAAAAGATTTTTTAAATATAAATTCAAATTCAAATGCAAATTTTTTTCTTATATGTGGTTGGAGTATTTTGACCTTTGCATATCTGTAGCTTTACATGTTAATCAAATTGGGAAAACTTTTTCATCAGTTATTTTCAAATATTATTTTCTGTTTTCTTCCCTTTTCTTTAGAACTCTAGTAACATTTATCTTAGACAATCCTAAATTGTCTCATAATTCACTGATACTCAGTTCACTTTTTTGTTATTGGACCTTTTTTCCCCTCAGTGTGTTTTATTTCTGATAGTTTCAATTGCATTGCCAACAAATTAACTTTTCCTTCTGCAATGTCTAATCTGCTGTTAATTCCATATAACATATTTTTTATCTCAAATATTTTTATTTTCATCTCTAGGAGTTTATTTGGGCCTGTTTTTCCCATATCTCTACTTGATATGCAATCCTCTCTCAACCCTTATGAACATAGAAAACATAATTTTATAACATTCTGGTGCCTTGTGTACTCGTTCTATTATGAATGCACTTGAAGAATTATTAATATAGATTTTCCTCCTTATGGGTCCAACTTCCCTGCATCTTTGTATTCCTGATATTTTTCTTAATTGGATGTCTGATACTAAGAGTTTTTCCTTCTTGGGAGCTGGATATGTTCTATTTTTATAAATATTCTTTAGTTTGGAGTTAAGTTAAATTGCTTGGAATTCCTTTTCTGGTTTTATTGTTAAGATTTCTTAGCTAAGACCAATGGTCTTTGGATAATTTTAGGTAAAATCCTCTAATTTTTCTATCCAATGTCTCATGAATAATGATATTTTCCACTTTTATTAGTGGGGAATGAAATTTTCCCAGCTCTGTTTGAGCTTTGGGATTTTTCTCCATTCCTTTTGCCCGCTTCTTTTTCCAGCCTCAGACAGTTTTCTTACTTACATCCATCAATTAATACTCAGCTGAAACTTCAGACAGGGCCTTTGCAGATCTCTGGAGTTCTCTCTGAGCTCTCAGCTATTCTGGTTTGCAGTTTCTAACTGCCATGGTTTCACTGCATTCCCAGCCATTATCTTAACTCAAGAAGTCCTGGATTTTACAGTGAGATACCACCTCACCCCAGTCAGAATGGCTAAAATTAACAATTCAGGAAACGAGAGGTGCTGGCGAGGATGCGGAGAAAGGGAGACCCTCCTACATTATTGGTGGGAATGCTAGCTGGGGAAGCTATTCTTGAAAACATTATGAAGGTTCCTCAAAAAGTTGAAAATAGAGCTACGCTACAACCAGCAATCACACTACTGGGTATTGACCCTAAAGGCACAAATGTAGTGATCTGTGATCTGAAGGGGCACAAGCACCCGAATGTTTATAGCAGCAAGGTCCACAATAGTCAAACTACGAAAAGAGCCTAGATGTCCACCAAAAGATGAATGGATAAAGAAGATGTGGTGTGTGTGTGTGTGTATACATATACACAATGGAATACTAAGCAGCCATCAAAACCCCAAAAATCTTGCCATTTGCAATGGTGTGGACAGAACTAGAGAGTTTATGCTAAACAAAATAAGTAAATCAGAGAAAGACAATTATAATATGATCTCTCTGATATGAGGAATTTGAGAGGCAGGGCTAGAGGTTCTGGGGGTAAAGGAGGGAAAAATGAAACAAGATGAGACCGGGGATGGAGACAAACCATAAGAGACTCTTAATCTCAGATAACAAACGGAGTGTTGCTGAAGGGGCTTGGGGTGGGAGGAATAGGGTGGGCTGGGTGGTGGACACTGGGAAGGGTATGGGCTATGGTGTGTGCTCTGAATTGTGTAAGACTGATCATTCACAAATGTGTACCCCTGAAACAAATAATACATTATATGTTAATTTAAAAAGAAGAAGAAGAAGAAGTCCTGGGTTTTTCCAGATCTTCCTATCTCTATAATGTAGCTTAGGAATCTCTTCCAGTTGGAAAGGCTATTCAACTCTAGAGATGCAAAAACAAATGTTTTTCTGGTAAAGGTACAACCGGTTCATTTTGAACCTAACCACCATGGAAGAAGCCAAATGTGTATCTATTAACAAATTTATTTCAGCATTTGTGACTGTCCATGTATGGGTCTGTCCCTTGTATTTTCTTCTGAATTATTTTTTAATACTTATTGTTTCCTTTATTAATTAATAGGTCAAGTCAAATAATTAGCACTTGTTTATTTTATATTTGAGAACTAATGAATATACCTATTTTAAAAATTATCTTTTAAAAAAGGAGGTATAATATTCATCAAGTGGAATTTTCTTAATGCCCAGTTGATGGATATTTGGATATTTTTTTATTTTGGCTATTATAAGTTTATCAATTCATTCCATGCATATGGCTTATTTATTCTTCTATTTAAAAACTCTTACTTAGGAAAAATCCAAAGTATACATAAATAAGTCAAAGGAACTATCATTTTTAAAGACTATGACACTTGGGGCGCCTGGGTGGCTCAGTTGGTTAAGCAACTGCCTTTGGCTCAGGTCATGATCCCGGAGACCCGGGATCAAGTCCCACATCAGGCTCCCTGCTCGGCGGGAGGCCTGCTTCTCCCTCTCTCACTCCCTGCTTGTGTTCCCTCTCTGGCTGTGTTTCTCTCTGTCAAATAAATAACATCTTTAAAAAAAATAAAAAATAAAAAAAAATAAAGACTATGACACAAATTACTGAATTGGGACTTTAGTTCTGACAAGTCACTGCAGGTATGCATGGCCATCTCTAATTAGATTATTAGTTGCTGCAATTTTGACTGTAAAGATATTGTATTTCAGCCTTCAGTAACCCTGTTATTGGGCTTCTGAGATAAAAATTAAAGATGCATAGAGGAATTTTAATTATATTTTTGTTAATAATAGCTAATAATAACTAGAAAAATGAAGTTCAAGTTCTGTAATTTCACATGTTTAAAGTTGGTGCTTCTGTAGACCCTATTGGCACCAATTTATAGTCTCCTGCTGTAGGCACTTTCTTTCTTTATGGCCTCATTTATGATGATGTAAAGTCACCAAGGGCATGTATGGCATGAAGACTCATTTCTGAGGTTAAAAATAAATAGTAAGTACTGCCAAGTGAGTTCCTGTGCATATATGTTTGAGTGTGTGCATTTTTCATTTAGTAATGCTTCTTTAAATAAGAAATAACTTTAACTTTTATTCTTAATAGTAGGTCAGAGAAGTTATGAGAAAAAAAAGTATCTCCAGTGCTTTTTATTTCATAATCATCACTGACTGATGTGAAATAATACAAGTCAGAAACTAATTCCCTCATACAATATTTTAAATGTACTTTTACTAATATTTCTACCAATGTGTCTAGGTCTAATTGAAACCTCATGACAGTATTGTTATTTTTCATTAGGCTGAAATCCAAATCAAGTCAAGCAGAACTGATAACCAGGGCTCTTAATATAAACTTTATAAAAACTGGAACTTGAACTTTGCCAAAATGTACAAATTGGAAGCCTAACATTAGATCATACTCTAATGCTTGAAAACAGATTAACTTACAAACCTGTGAAGGGAAAGTGAAACTATATATCTATTTTTATTCTTTTTTTTTTAAAGATTTTATTTATTTGACAGAGAGAAACACAGCCAGAGAGGGAACACAAGCAGGGGGAGAAGTAGGCCTCCCGCCGAGCAGGGAGCCCGATGTGGGACTTGATCCGGGGTCTCCGGGATCATGACCTGAGCCGAAGGCAGTGGCTTAACCAACTGAGCCACCCAGGCGCCCCATATTTTTTATTCTTTTTTTAAAGAGTCATTTATTTATTTGAAAGAGAGAGTGAGCTCATCCAAGTGAGGGAGGGGCAGGGGAAAAGAATCTCCAGCAGACTCCCCAGTGAGCATCTGCCTGATGCTGGCTAGATCTCAAGATATATGAGATCATGACCTGAACTGAAACCAAGGGTTGGACTCCTAACTAACTAAGCCACCCAGGCACACCTCCCATTTGTATATTCTTATGTTTGTATATTCTTATTGAAACAATTTTTGGGTATGTATTTTGTGTCAGGCCAAATATTAATATGTGGAAATAAAAATAAAAGTACTATGTTGTCCCTGCATTGAAGACATTTTAGAAATGCTATGTAAAAACCTCCCACAGAATCAGAAAATAGGGGGTGGGCAGTGGAATCCAGCACTCTGGAGGCATTACAGGAAAATTCATATATAAGCACGTATTTTAATTGGTCTGAAAAAATGGGTAGTAACATTAACATTTCTGAAGTGAGGAAATGAATGCCAGGAAGAAGAAACATGCAGAAGTGGAAATTTTTACGTTATGGTTAGAGATTTCCAGGCACAGTATATATGAGCAAGAAGCTGAGCATAGATTATATCATTCCCTGTAATTCCTGCAATGCTCCTTGTGAAAGCCACTATGATTATCTACATTCTACGGAGGAAAAAAAACCTCAGTTAAGAGAAGTCAATTAACTTGACTACAGCTTAACAACTAACTACTAAGTCTTTGGACTTGAATGACTATCTATTAAATACCAAAGACCATGAACTTAATTTTCTTTGAAAAAATAATCTTATTCTTTATTCTCAGTTTTCTGGGCATACAGAAGGACCTGCATGCAGCATGGCTGTTGTTAGTTTCTGTTTTGCATGTGCTATTTCTACGCTTTTGAATACTGTTTCCCCAGCTATTTATGAGCTTAATCTTAACTTACTTAACTTCTGGGTAACTTATAGTGGTGACTCTCCTATGTGTTCCTGTGTCCTCCCAAAGACCTTACCCTAATGCAGAATTTACTCGAGTATAATTTAATGGCCTGTTTATTAGTCTACATTTCCCAATAAACTATCATTTACTTAATAACTTCAATGGCTGGCACTTACTGAGACAACTGTTTCTTCAATGAAGGAATGAATGATTCTATTTTTGTGTTGTTGTTGTTGTTATTGTTTTCCCAAAGAATACCATCTGTTCATGTTTTCAAAATAACTTCTTGGTTGGAAAGGAAGAAAAGTGAACTATTTCTTCGATGATATTCAAATATTTCTATACTCCTACATGTACTCAATGCTTTCTTTTTTTCTTTTCCACAAAATGTTCTTTTCATACCTACAGCCACTCTTGAAATTCTTATCCTTCAAGACTTCTCGCAGACATAACTCTGCTATGAATCCTTCAGTAACTGCATTTTTTATGTAGGCAATAACATGTTGTTATGTCTTATATTTTATTTCTTCTGGTTCTCTTTCTAAAGATTGAAGTCTTAATATTATCCATTGTTAATAAACAAAGTCATTAGCATACTCAGTGAAATAACTTCTTAATAAACTATAGCCACTATTATCTCTCAGAGCCTTTAGAACTTAGATTTTTAGAACATAATCTACATATTACTCAATTTTATATTTTAAAATCTGTTTTTTAAATATGTTTAAAATTTTTATCAAGGACTACTTTTAAAAAAATAAATACCAATCAAAGTAGAACTGAGATTGAGATGCTTTTATAAATGCAGTTGCCTACTACCACATGTTCCATATGTTCATGTACCTTTGAAGAATCAACAACATCTGTATCCCTGAAATATTTCCTTTGGCAATTATATTATTTTCTGATGAGGCTGGTTTTTTTTTATTTTATCAATTACAGGAACTATTTTTATGAGATAGTTGATTTGAAATGCTTACATAAACACTTATTTTAATTTTCTGACTGAAAAAAGTTTCCCTAAAATATTTTTAAACTCTCTCCAGACTCCAGTTTGCTAACCTACAAATTAAAAAAAAAAGTGATTATTTTTCTCCTTAATGTGTTAAAGGATATTTTAAGTTATTTATAGACACATGGTAGTAAGAAAAGAAAACTTATCACATTGCAGAAACTCATCACTAGTTAATTTTAACCAATTTTTCTGAGATTGATGAATTATTTACAGTTGTTTCCAGACAAACAATACAAGCAGTCATGTCTGGGCAGCTGGAATAAATGACCTGTATATAAACAAATGTTTTCACTTGTGATCCTTTCTTGCATAGGTGCACATTTACTATGATTTTATAAACAACTTTAAGCGATTAAAAAAAAGAAAAATGAAATTCACAGTAAATGGGGATCAGGGATGACCTACTTGAACTATTCTACCAAGTTCCATTAATAAAGTAGACAATACTTAGTAGCCACTGAATCACATTTGGCATTCATTTTGCTTACTTAAAGGCTTTATTATTCAATATTATATTACTTTCACAAGTTATAAAAAGTAAACTTTAATTTTACTTTCTGTTTACAGAAGTGTGATTTAGAAAATTCTTAGAGAGTTTGCACAAGGAAAATACCAAGCATCAATTTGTGAGTATGGTATAATGGTCTTTGGAATCAGATGATTTGTTTCAAATCCCACTTCTGCAGTATGCTAGCTGTGTGATGCTCAAGCTATTTTATTTAATCCCTGTTTAAGTATCTCTTTAGCTATAAAATAGAGTGATAAATACTAGATCTTTAAGATGCTAAAACACTCAAATGAAGCAATGTGTATAAAGTACAAGTATCTGGTAACAAGTTCTTTAAAAATTAGGTATTGGTATTATTAGCTCTATTGTTATTTTTTAATTAACATTATTACAAATGCTATGGTTTACATTTATGCTTTAAGGAATGCCCACTGATTGTATTTTGCCTCAGTTGATATAATACATTTAATACAATGACAAAAATAGATTATATTCATTAATTGATTGTAATTATTGCACTAAAACGTATAACCTACTGATTTATTTATATGGCTATCTTAAGAATGGGAATATTGTTTCATGGCAGAGTGAGGCTAAAATACCATCCCTGCCATAGGTATACATAGAACCAAAGCTACATCTGTAGATTTCTTTTTTGCTTATTTTCAAACATTCTAATGTACAAATCAATAGTAGAAATTAACATTAGTTAATAAGATGAAAACCATAGTGGTTTATAATTGTATCAAATGTAATATTTTAATACAAGACGTACTAATCAAGTGCAAGATGTTATTATGAGGGGAAATGTATATGAAGGAAGAACAGTATAGAGCAATCTCTCTACTATCAATTTTTCTTTGAAGTTGAAATTGTTCTAAAACAGTCTATTAACTCACGTAAAAATGATTATTTAAAATATGTTTAAATTTGGTGATATATGTGAAGAGTATTGAATGCATCCATATACTTTAAAGCAAGTAGACTTTTAATAAATTCCTCTTTTTTGAGAAAATAAAAATATGGAGAAGAATTCAGAAATATTTATTACATAATAATTTTAGTGGCTGTAAGTTAAAAGCATGTAATCATTTATATATTTAAGTAAACTATTTTCCAAATAGAGACTGTTAGCCAGATAACCAAATTGTGTTTAAGGAACTTTTTAATTCTCTGGAAACCCATCTATGATGAAATGGTAAGTAAAGAATAATTTTTGGGGGGTGCCTGGGTGGCTCAGTTGGTTAAACAACTGCCTTTGGCTCAGGTCATGATCCCGGAGACCAGGAATCCGGCTCCCTGCTTGGCAGGAAGCCTGCTTCTTCCTTTCTCCCTCCCCCTGCTTGTGTTCCCTCTCTGGCTGTGTTTCTCGCTGTCAAATAAATAAAATCTTTAAAAAAAAAAAAGAATAATTTTTGCTGCAATATTGAATATGTAACACATTATGAAATAAATATAGGATTAAAATCCTTTCTAGATTAAATGGGTAGTCAGTAAAATAGCTATTATGCATTATGGACTTGATATTTGCTAGCTTTTATTCTGAAGCCCATATTATACACAATATTTATTTTTTTTTCTTAAGTAATCATTTGTATATAAATCATAATATCCCCTATTTACAAATTGGACCCCTATTTATAAATTGGATATTAAGTACAAGTAAATTGACATACAAATCATAGCTTTTAAGTGCCAGAGCCAGGATTTAACCTTTGATTCTAATCACCATGTTTTCAAAAATGTTAAATAAAATAATTACAATGTCTGCCTCTAGGTTGTGCTATTAAGAGAAATTTTTTAAAAATATGAAAGCAGACACTATGAAATTTCTACAGTGAAGTGATAGTTAATAGAGAAAAAGGGATCATAAAAAATGTATAACTGATTTTCATTTCTACTGTGTTTATGGTTATTTCTGAAAGAAACCCTTTTGGTATGAAAATATAACCTAAATGTTTTGATGATGTTTAGTTCTGTGATTTTTATTCATTAAAAAATATTTTTTTTCAAATAACCTTTTTTTTTGGAAAATATGCTCACCAAATTGACAGGCAAATATATTATAAGGACAATTCAATAACTAATTATTTTAAAGGTGGGTAAATATGTGTCTGCCTGTATGTTTAGAATGTAAAAGGACATGCAGCTTTCTTACCTTCAAAAATTTCTGAGAATTATAGGTTTTAATTATTACCCTTTTTTTTTAAAAAAAGAATAGAAGACTGAAGAAGGTATGGGTGGAAAGGAACAGCTTTCTTCTGATTCCAAAAACAAATGAACCAATACTACCAGTAATAATACTTTTTACATTAAAAGCAGGTGAAATACTAAATTGTTGCACGTCCTCAAGGTAACAAATTATTTATTTAGATGGCATCCAAAAACATATAAATAGTTAACATTAGTTAACAATCTAGGGAAAAACTGGAAATGCAAATAAGATATTTAGAGAGCTGGGTGCCTGGGTGGCTCAGTGGTTTAAAGCCTCTGCCTTCGGCTCAGGTCATGATCCCGGAGACGCGGGATCAAGTCCCACATCGGGCTCCCTGCTCAGCAGGAAGCCTGCTTCTCCCTCTCTCACTCCCCCTGCTTGTGTTCCCTCTCTCGCTGTGTTTCTCTCTGTCAAATAAATAAATAAAATCTTTAAAAATATATATATATTTAGAGAGCTACTTTGATTATAAATAATGTAATTATCTCAGTAACATTCTATTATATCCATTTTAAAACTGGGTCATACTTTTTCACTAAGACATGGAAGCTTTACTTCTTTTTCCTTCCTTTAGAATACAGATCAGTTCAACCATCACTTTTTGACACTACACTTACCCAGAGTAAATTATGGGGAATTAAATGTAAAAGCTTTCCTGTCCACCCTCTAACTGTCCCAACCCCTGGAGTTCTTCTTTTTCAGAGAAAATCATATAGAATTAAATAACGTTGGCATTAGAAGAAGCCTTAACAGTTACCCACTTACACTACCTTTCTGAAGCAAGAACTGAACACTCGACTGTAAGGTGTGACCATTGTAGCAAATGTAATTTCAAGGGAAAAATAGTTAAGATTCTAGGAAAGGTCCTGTATATAACAATAAAAGTAGAGAAACTTTCACAAAATCTTTTAATATGTGCAGGCCAGGGTAGGACCACAGCACTTCTCTCACATCTAAAACTATAGAGAGATGCTGGTACACAGATAAGGACAATGATAAAAAGAGAAAGCCAAAAATCCTTGAGAATCAGCTGCCACCCAAGTAAGAGGGAATGATTTGAAAATCTCAAAGAAAATACCTATGTTATACAGCTTACTCCTGTGGGTCACTTCTACATATTGTTCATTTACTTATTTTTGGAGTGCTAGGGGTGGTATCAGGAGAAACTACAAGGAAAGGAAAATCAGAACACTGACAAATAGAAGCCAGGAAAGTTTAGATGAGGACTTTTGTACTGATATATTATTATAGGAGGATGTTTTTCTTTTTCTTATAGGGAATTAAATCTTATAATTTTAATCTTGTAAGTAAATCTTGTAATATCACAGTCCCACATCTATGTCTTAGAGACATTTAAATGAGAAGCAAATATAGTTAGAGAGTGTTGAAAATATATTTATTAAAGGCAGAGGGCATGCAAGTTTGTTATTTCTCCTTGTCCTCGTATACCTATCTTCTGCATAGAATACAACTGTACAATGTGAACAGAGAACTATCACATTCACCTAGAAGAATTGTGTGGAAACCCTTCTAGTTCCAAGGATAAAATCAATATTTTTTTTTAAATTCTTATGTTGTACTATTCAATTTTAAGGTGCCTCTGTTTCTGGATGGTAATCACTTGTGTCTGAGATTGGCTCCTTCAATGGATCAGTATAGGGACTGTATTTCATACAATAAGACACCATCCTCACAGCATAAGGTATAAAGAGCACATCAGTGCAGGGAATGGCAAAGGCACTAAAAAACCTCTAAAGAAATACATGAAACTTGATTTTAAGACATTTTGAGAGATATGGGAAAAGTGATAGTTATGGAAATTAGCAAGGACTTTATTGCACTGATTTTCTGACACCAATTTTTTACCTGACCTATCCCTCCCATTAGATATTCCATCTTAAAATGTCAAGGAATCCTAAAGTTTTAGATATATGTTTGCTAAAATCCAGTGTATTCATTATTTAGTCTATTTCATAACAGTTGCATGCTTATATGAGTAATACAGTCAAATTACCTAAGTTTAATACAAACAAGAAAGTGTTTGGTATTACATTCTATCTTTTCTTTACTCTCTAGCTCCCAAATGATGACTTATGCATGTGTCTACAACCGAGCCTATACTTCTCAGTTAATCCTGTCTGGAATTTGATAGTGTTGGATTCTTCCTACAGTTTGGGCAAAAACTTTAATCTCTTTTAATACCAGTTACCTCATCTATATAATAAGGTTGTTATAAGGATTAAATTACATTTTCTATACAAATACTTAGACAAGTGCTTAGAATATAAAAAGAATACACTGAACGTAAGCTATTATTATTCTATTAGTGTTGCCGCTGTTGCCACATTGCTGCCACTGCTATAACCACTACTACTCGTAGTAATTTCTAAACCAGAAAAGAGGTGCAATCTTAGTCTATTGGTTTGGATACACAGTGCTGCAATAATATTTATTTTCACTCTTTTCTCCTCTAAACCCTCCTCCTTGTATCTCTTTTCTTCTCTCTCCAGGTTGAACCATTGAGATCTACAAAACAATTCTTGGCTTCAGGAAAGCTCAATACAGAAGTACCTTTCCATGGAGTCCTTTATGCCCTGTAGTCACTTAGTCAAGCAGGTTACAGTAGGCACAAATCAGCAGTAACCAAAGAAGTCCTGGGAGTACCACTCTTAGTGTATTGTTGGGAGTGCTGCATAGGGGACAAGGGTCTATATCTAGGTCACTGGTTCTGAAACATCATGATTTTGCCATCCAAAAACATCTGACAGTATTTTAAGACTCTGTCCATTGTTTCAGCAAAGATGGGAGGTATGACTATTATCTAGTACATAGAAATCAAAGATGATGCTAAACACACTATATTCAGAAAACAGTCTCTAACCAAAAAGCAGTATCTAACCCAAAATGTCAATATTGACAATGTTTAGAAATTGATCTAAGTTGATGCACGTCAAAATAAAACATTATGTGGTGAAGCTAGAATTGAAAGGACAGGAGCCTCCAGGCAGAAATCAATTTTTAGCACAATTTTCTGGAAGGAATATACATTTTTAAGAACTATAAATTAGGGATTTATATATTAGGGATCAGTAGGTAGCCAAGAAATATTTCTTCACTACAATGAAATAAACAGAAAATTGCAATAAAGTTACATCTGTGATACAATGAAAGTATACATTTGCAGGGGGAAAGGCACAGAAAAGCAGAGAATTAGAGGCTGGCCAGAGTGTATCAATGGAGGAAAATAATTGGTGAGATGGTATAAGTAAAGACTCACTTTCCTCTTTGTGTATCCATTTCTAAACCTTAGGCTTGCTTTGTGATTGTTCCGAATGTGGCACCAGAAATCTAGGCTAGAATATGCTTTCTCAGTGGTTACTTGCCTGACACAACACTTCAGAAGATGTCTCTCTGTTTAAAGTTTATTTCCTATCACTTCTCTCTGATTGCTTCTTGAAGTAACAAAGTAGCTTCCTTTGTATTTACAAACTATTAACATTACTAAAAAGTGCATGGCTTTCTCAATACAAACTACAGACTTTGTCCATTGTATAAATGCATTTCAAAATATACTATTTATATTGAATATAATTGGGTTGGACACTGAATATAAAATTTCTCAATCTTCATATTAAATTAAGTAGACAAGGGACTTAGAGAAGTTGTAAAATCTCTAAAATGTTTTGATCTTTACAGAAGGAATTTTTAAAAGAAAGGTCATTTTCTTCTGCCTGAAAAAACAAGATTTATTGTCTATGTGTATACTTTTCAGTATGAAATGGCAACAAAATAGAAGACAGAATGTGATGTCATCTTGACATAATAATGAGAAATGACTCAATGAAATCAAGATATGATATTAGGCTAGACGCTCTTCCTGGCTTTCCACATATATATATAGGCCTCATAACACATGCATATACATATATGCATAATATATATCCATATACTATATATACATATACATATAATTATATTCACCCACTGGATTTCAAATAGCCTAAAATTATGATTTAGATAACTTTGAATCCATACGTACAAACACAGAAATCAAATCTGCTAATTACCATAAGAAATCTAAGGATCTGAAAGGTAAAACATTTTGTACAAAGACACACAGCAGGTAGATCCAAGCTAGACTTTGAATTCAGATTCTTTTGCACCGAACGCCAGAGAAGTTTCCACTTTCAATTGTATTTATTAAATTATTGTTGATTTTTATAAAGTTTGAATGGAAAACTGTCTGGCATTCATAAAATTTAAACCAATAATGTTAAGGAATATGGGACCTTTGGTCAAAGTAAAGTTTTACATAATCTGTCAAAGAAATCACAATTTTTTTTTTCTTGACTGACAATGAAATGTTGGTGAGAATTCATTTGCCTGTTATGGAAAACACACACTAGGTTTGTCCTCATGATTCTCATGCCCTGGTATCCATGCCTTTGTGTAATTTCCTTTCCTTGATTTTGGGTAGGACATGTAGTTTCAAGTTATTCAAAAAGGAGATCGTCCTTGGTGGGTGTGACCTAATTAAAGAAGCCCTTCAAAACAGGGTGTAGAGGTCAGAGACTCAAATCAGCAGGGATAAACACTTGGTTTCCTTGTTGCTGGTTTAGAATATACCAGTTGCAATACATCAGACAACTATAAAGAAATGGATTTTGCCTGTAATATCAGGATGCCTGGAAGTAGATTCTTCTCCACTCAAACTTCCAGATAAGTATGTAGCCTGCCTTCAGCCTTGTGATACCCTTAGCAGAGAACCCACATAAATCTGTACCAAACTACTAACCTGCAGAAATTGTGAGATAATAAATGGGTATCATTTCAATCTCATAATTTTGTGGTATTTTTTTACACAGTCATAGATAACTAATGTACCTAGTAAATAAATAAAAATGAATAAGACAAGATTGAGAAAGATAAGAAAATTTTAAAAATAATTTTAAAGATTTCAAATTATAAAAGTTTTATATATTTATAAAATGTATAGATGAATATGTTAAGCTAAAATATGAAAATTTTTCCCCAAATACTCTACAGAATATAAAATCAGATGGAAAAAGGAAAGAAAAAGGACAGTCTAACTTCTGATTTCCAGGTCACATAACAAGTATAGAAAGTGAGACAGCTTTACTGAACCTCAATGAAAGAAAACAACCATTAGTTACATTTATGAATTCTACAGTTCTACACTTTAGATGTGGAGCAGAGATGACTTGATTCTGCATGCAGCAGAGGTGACTTGATTCTACCTTAGAATGACTGAAGACTCAAACAAAAGACTCAAAGAGTAAGAGCTAGAATAATGTGAAGAGAACTCCCTTACATGACTGGAGGATGATGTTAGGTACCAAACAGGTGCCTCACTTCTTCTAAATTGGGCTTTCTCATCTTGTCTCTCCACATGTTATAGTATAGACTTCTTCAGGGTGTGGTGGCTGGGTTCCAAGTGTAAATATCAAGAAAGTGTGAGTTTGAAAAGTGCAAGAATGTTGTTTGTTTGTTTGTTTTTAATGTAGCCTTGTAAATCATGTAACCTAATGTCCACCACAGTCCATTGTGTGGAAGAATCACAAGCCTACCCAATTCACAGGGAAGGAAAAGTAGCCTCAATCTACTGATGGAGGGCTGGCATTGTTTCAGAAAAGCAAGTGGGACCATAAATATTTCTATAGCCATTTTTGAAAAATAAAATCTCTTACATGTGTATTTCCTCTTTCCTCTAATTTATATTTTGATCTAGGATTTATCTAACAATTAAGAAGGGATTTTAGTCACTTATAGCTTACATCATTAAATAAAATTTTAATTTTAACTATTCTGAATATTTTCAACTTAGAAAAGAATATGCAAAAATATGTGTCTCTTTAAACCAAATACCTTCAAATCCTTATGAATTACAAGGACTACCTTGTCTGCTGTTTCCTTTATAAATTTGTTTTGCTTCTTTACCTCTCAAGAATTAGTATATATACTTTAAAAGCTGTTTCCCAAAGGATAATTTGCATGTTTTAAACCTGAAACCTAATGAAATATTTTTTAAGAAAGATCTCTATATCTACACTTTAATTATCCTTTCAAACTTGACCTTACCCAACTGCCTTATTTGCAAAGGCATCTACGTAGTGTTCCCTAAACATAAGACACACTTGTCTCCTTAGTCTGTCCTTTCTCTAATCTCCCTTTATGAAAAGTCTTTCACTTTATCTCTACTATTAAGAATACTATTTGCTATATTTTGGTTCTCATGTTAGACTTTCCCATGTAGTATTCATTTTTCCCATGTGCAGAAAAGATATGAGGTTTTACATGTATCTCCAGAGTTTATTACAGTATAAATTGCATATTATAACATAACGATTAAAATTCTAGGTAGTCATTTCCTTAATTTTCTGGCTACAAGGACGCATAGCCTGACTTTCCCTGAAGCTCTGGGATTTGCTTCTATAACAGATTTATCCAAGGTTTAGAGCTTTTTTCTCAGTCAAATTTGGTGGGATTCAAAATAATTTCGTGTCCACGTGTAGATGTGTGCACATGCACATATACACACACCATTAGAAGTAGCTATAATGCAAAGATCTTTTCTGTAGTCTTTTTAACATTTGAAACAACAGCAATAATTATTGTCTAATTGATGCCTGCAAAATACAAACAGAATCTCTGTAGTCACTGAATTTCAGTGGCTTAACATCCCATACACATACAATCACACAACATCATTTCTTGGAGCAAAACCTTACTGAGAAAATAACCCGGTTTTGGACTACTTAAATTCATGCTTTCATTCAGGCATCTACGTTGATAGACTCTTCCATCTTTAATGCACAAATTTCAAGATCAGTCTCAGAATGCACATTGATATTGGGTAGAAAAAGAAAGACCATGGAGAATGCAAAGGAATTTCATTGTTCCAGGACTGTAATTGATGCACATTACTACAGTTTAGATTCCACTCACTGTAACTCCATCACATGAAAATTTGTAAGTACAGAAGAGAAAGAACATAGGTAGCCACCCAGTAATAATACTGTGTACAGCCTTCTGGTGGACAGTCAATTCTACCAGAATGATCAAACAGGTATTCCTGGTAATAGCTGGAGCCAATGAGGTTCAAATTCTGTTCAATTATTTTATTTGAAGAACTACTACTATATATTAGTCAAAGTGTTTTATGCATTATATATATTTAAATGCATGTAACAATGTGGAAATAATGAAAAAGCAAAGATAATTCCTTACTATGTTCCTCCACATAACATTTAGTTCCATAATACTCTAAATTGAGCTTTAATACTGGTTAAATAACTCCACTAAATTCATTTATACACTATTGGTTTATACAGATTAGTATATTCTATATTGCAAAATAAACTGATACATAAAAAATATATTTTAATATACATTTTTACCACAAATTAGAGACTTTATCACGAATTAAATATCCACAAGGTATATTCTCTAAGGTAGGTTCAGCCTTAGTAGTATGCCAATGATTTCATTATTTTAAATGAAAAATTTTTTAGATGTTAAAAAAAGTATATACAAAAAAATAATGTTTTTTGAACCTTTCAAACTTGCATACCAAAATAGATGATTTTGTGGCCACATATATGTTCAAGAGCAATTTATTTAGATAATCATGCTGGAACACATCAATGTACTTGTTGTTATACTAAATATCTGTTTCCTCCAAATTTATATGTTGAAATCCTAATCCCCAAATTGATGGCATTAGAGGATGGAGCCGTTGGAAGGGGGTTAAGTCATGAAGGGCAGAAACCTCATAAATGAGAAAGTGGCCTTATAGAAAGGGTCTGAGGGACCTCTCTCACCAACTTCCACCATGGGAGGATAAAAAAAGAAATAAGCAATCTGCAGTCTGGAAGAGAGTCCTCCCTAGAACCTGACCATGACAGCACCCTGATCTTAGACTTCCCATCTCCTGAATGGTAAACGGTAAATTTCTGCTGTATAAAAGCCACCCAGTCTCTAATATTATAGGGCTGTTATAGCAGTCCTAATAGCCCTAAGACACTAGTATTAGTACATTAATATTAGTCACTCATTTTATCTATAAAATAAGCAATTATGTTAATATAAATGTTAAACTTTTAATATGATAAACTAACCCTGCATAATATAAGGTGTTTTGTTTATAATTTACTTCAGTGTGTACTTCTTTATTGAAATAATGTAAGAAAAAATGGTAGAAAAACCTCACCCACTAGGCAGTAAGAATGACAGACTGTCTTATGAATCTGATTTATGAGCAGAAACTAAATATGGTTACCTTGAGAACAGGGTAAAAACAAATTGAAATGTCAGATAATCTAAATTCAAGAGACTTTCAGGTCATACTTTCCTATAAATTATTGCTTGTTTTCTTCAAAATCTAACACTAGATAGATACTGTTAGGTATTTTTCCTAAATGAAATATATACACTAATTAATAAGATCCAGAGATCTAAGGTTTTAAAAATATGTTAGCCCACGCTATTCCTATGGGGGAAAAAAAAGTACACTACATATCAGAGTACAGTTTTTCCCTTTCTCTTACAGGCTTGTTAATCTCTGATGACAATTTGGACTAAGTTATATACCATCAGTTTTCCTGGTTCTCAGGCCTTCAGACTCACACTGGTAACCCTATCTTTGGATCTGCTGGTTCTCCATCTTGCTAACATCAGATTTTGGGACTTTTCGGCCTCCATAATCATGTGAGTTAACTTCTTATGATAATTCTACATATATAACAGGACATATTGGCTCCTATTGGTTCTGTTTCTCTGGGGAATCCAGACTAATACATCACTGTAATAGAAATATTTAGTAGTTTCTTCTAGTTATGACTTGACTTTTTAGCATAGCTACAAAATGTTGGTATATGAATATTTTTGTAGCATTTCAAAGTGGTCTGAATCAAATTTCAACTTTTGAATTTTTTAAAACACTATTAATCTTTAGAATAAAATTTCCATATTGAAATAATATTATATATGCAATATTATTTCATGCCTTAACTGTGCTTCATATAGATGATTATTCTGTTTCTTTAGAAATATGTTATGATCTAAGTATAGAAGTCTGTCTTTACTCTATTTAGTATAAGAACTCAGATTTAGTTAAATTTTCTTTTATTCCTGCTCATTTAGAATGTGGTCAGTAATTTATCACTTATATGTGAGGCACTGTACTACTTTTTTCATATTCATGCTCATATTTAATTATCAAAATTCTTTCTTCTTTACAGATAAGAAAGTAGAAACACACAGAGGTTAAGAAACCTATACAAGGGGCTGCCTGGGTGGCTCAGTTGGTTAAGCGACTGCCTTCAGCTCAGGTAATGGTCCCAGAGACCTAGGATCGAGCCCCTCATCGGGCTCCCTGCTCAGTGGGAAGCCTGCTTCTCCCTCTCTCACTCCCCCTGATTGTGTTCCCTTTCTCACTGTGTTTCTCTCTGTCAAATAAATAAATAAAATCTTAAAAAAAGAAACCTATACAAGATAAGTAGAAAATAAATGGTCAACTAAAGCTTTGAATCCAGGCTATCTCCCTATATATACCATATTCTGTCTTGTTCTCTGACTAAATAAATTATTTTTAATTTATTGGTACAAGGTAACAAATTTCCTTTCAGAAAAGTAGCACTGTTTGTATTCACTATGCTCAATGCAATATCACTCCCTGCCCTTTTGAGCATTAGTTATGTTGGTCATTCAAAAATCAAATGAAATTTCTGTCCATTTCATTTTAACATCTTAAATTATTAGGGTAAAACATTAAATAATCAATATAGCCTGATTTTGATACACAAGATTGGCAATTTGGTATGTTTCAAGTTATTATAAATGAGGTTGAAATATTTTTTCCATTTTTAATATTTTAAAATCCCCTGTGAATTTTCTATTGAAATTCTTTTTTCTGACATTGTCAACGTAGTGATCTTACCACTTTATATAAGCTTTGCACATAAGAATATTAACTTCTTGACATAATAATCTGATGAACAAACAAGGTAAGAGTACTAAAACATAACCAGATAATGCTCAATATTTCAACTTAAAAGATTAATGTTGTAGGGTGACTCTGACATTATTTAAAGACAATAAACCACACAGATATTTAAATAATATTAAAATGAACAGACAACTGATAATTTTGTGTTTTAAATAAAAATACCAGTTAAATAAAAGCAGGTACATATGTAAAGCAAAAGTGCATACATTTATTATTCTTTAGCATTATCTTAACTCAGAATAACTCTGGTGCAAAACTGAAGCAACTGGACTAGTTAGTAAATTCATTTATTATATCCATTCACATCTCAAAATAATTTCAAACTTCTGTGGGCTGGAGGAAGGCGAAGGAGGAGGAGGGAAGAAATGGAGGATATTATCTGGTTTCCAATAGTATTCGGGATAGATATTATATATTTTAATCTTTAATCTCATAATGCACAGAATGCAAAATTAAGAATTAAATATTTGTAAATGTATACTCATATATACACAAAGAATCTATGATTCTTTTGAGAAATTATGTAATTATGTATGCAAAACTGAAGTATCAACTTTTCTCTTTAATTGTTAATAATTTTCATAGAAGTTTTTCTCAACTTCATCTTTAAAATATACTCATTGTATACATTTATTTTGATAGAAATTTAAAAATTTTATTTGTTATAATTTTCTTGACTTACAAAAGGCAGTGAATGAAATGACTGATGTTAACTACAGATATAAGGAAAAGATTTATTATTACCAGAACAATTACTGAAATACTTAAGTATATGCTTTACATATTTCATAAATTTAATGCTTATAATGACATTCTAATTTTATTAGCTTTAAATTTTGTATAAACTAAAAAAAATCTTAAAAGTTGCAAAAACACAAGTAAGTACTGTGTGGGGCTTTGTAAAGCATTAGCTTTAGTAAACAGAACTTCATTTTCCAAAATACCTTTTCTTACATGTTTCCATCTATGGGAGGTTTCTGTGGAAGGCAGAAGTGAAGTAGGAACAGTTTAATAGCTCACACACATTGTCACATACCTGCTGGCTTATCCTTTTGGCAGGAGGGTGCAGAGGTTTCCTCTGGATTCTCCTCTTCTCTTACTTCAGGACCAGGTCTATGGGTTTAGCTCCATAAAGAAGCTCCTTCCTACAAGACACCCACACCATCAAGGTCAGAGGCAACGAGAACTGACATGAGTTTCTATTCACAGTCATGGACTCTAGCTTGTGTTTGGAGGTCCAGATTCTTCTGGATATGCTTTTCTGATAGAACTCTGACTAATACAGAAACAAAATGATCAGAGTAGATGTCAGTCTCTGTGCCATACTGGTGCTTACTTGGTGAATATAAACTCAGAATTTGGCCACTGTGGGAACCTGGTGTTTTTTAACACAATTATTCTGTCTCTTTCCACTGCCAACATACTGACTGAATATGTTAAAGTGATTTGAGAAATTGTGAGGTATTATACAAATCTGCCCTTATTATTATCAACATTATTATTAAATTTTGCCTGGTGGATAGGAAAAGCATTCTTTCAAATGCAAACTTTATTAGAGGTATCTTATACTAATATTAAATATTAGAATTTGGTTACAAATGATATGTTTTCATTTTTATTGGACTTTGAAAAATGTTCTCAAAAGCATTAGGTTCTGTTCAATTACTGACCTAAGAAACAGCTAAAACGGTCAAGAAGTCAAATAATCTTTTAATTGAATCCAGTGGTTTAACAGAATCTCAAAGTACTTAGAACCTATTACTGTTGACATCTGTTATACAGCTGCCAACTACTAGTTATTGCCCTCGTTTCTGCCATAACTGAACACAGTGAATATATTGAGAGGCACAGTTGAACCTGGAACAACACTGGTTTGAATTGTATGGGTCCATTTATACACCAATTTTTTTCTTCAATAAAACACAGTACTATAAATTTATTGTCTTTATGAATTTCTTAATAATATTTTCATCTAGTTGACTTCATTGTAAGAACACAGAGCTACCCTATGACCCTGCAATTGCACTACTGGGTATTTACCCCAAAGAAACAGATGTAGTGAAAAGAGGGGCCATATGTACCCCAATGTTCATTGCAGCAATGGCCACAATTGCCAAACTGTGGAAAGGGCCAAGGTGCCCTTCAACAGATGAATGGATAAAGATGTGGCATATATATATATATATATATATATATATATATATATATATATATGATGAAATACTACACCTCCATCAGAACAGATGAATATCCAACTTTTGTAGCAACTTGGACTGGATTGGAAGAGATTGTGCTGAGTGAAATAAGCCAAGTAGAGAAAGTCAAGTATCACTTGGTTTCACTTACTAGTGGTGCATAAGGGGTAATATAAAGGACAGTAGGAGAAGGAAAGTAAATGGTAAGTAGGGTAATTCGGGGAGAGAAACGAAACATGAGAGACTTTGGACTCAGAAACAAACTGAGGGTCTTGGAGGGAAGGGGGTGAGAGGATAGGAGAGCCTGGTGGTGGGTACCGAGGGCATTGTATTGCATGGAGCACTGGGTATGGAGCATAAACAATGAAACTTGGAACACTGAAAAAAATAAAATAAATTTAAAGTCAAACAAAGATAATAGTATATAATACATACACAAAATATGTGTTGATCAACTGATTGTTTTTAGTAAGCTATTCAACAATAGGCGTTAAGTTCCGGGGGGTGGTCAAAAGTTATACATAGATTTTTGATTGAATGGGGGGTCAGTACCCCAACCCCTGCATAGTTCAAGGGTCAAATGTACCTCACATGAACAATAAATAAATATACATACTGTAGGAAAAAAAATCCAGATTTCTTGTTGATGGAAGAAGTTAGAAATAAACAAAGAGAGAATGATATAATAAATCCTGAAATTTTGGATTCTATTTGAAGGTAGGTATTTGGACTTATTAGTTATTTTGAGTTTGATATGATGTCACAAGTTTCCAAAAATATGTGTGTACATAGAAGAAGTACAGAAGTGAGAAACAATGATAGGAACCAGAGCAGTGACACCCAGGTAGCACTGAGTTAAACTACTGAATTAGTGCAGAGATCTTAGTTTCTAAATACCAGCCCCAGTAAAAGAGACTAGGGACCCTTAGAGAAATAGTTGATTCCAAGGTAAAGATAAAAAACAAAACAAAACAAACACACAACATAAACTGGAAAGATCTTAACACGCCAAGAGATAAAGAACTGATAAAGGAAGAAGACAATGACAACGATGATACCATGTCAAAGGGAGACAGAAGCAAAGTGAAAGGACTCCAAGTGGTCAAAACTAACACAATTTGAGAAACAATGAGAGTTTTGCATTATAATACTGAGATTAAAACAAATAAGCCTGAGTCCCTAGCTATAAGATATCTCTTAATTACAGAATTCCATTTAATGAATGTAACTAAGTGAGGAAGATTAGAACTCCACAGTAATAATTGTTGTAGGCCAAAATTAGTAGGTAAAATTCTACAGAAAAATAGAACTTTATATAATCTCAAATTATTTTTCCCTCAGGTACTGCTTAATTACCTGAGGGAAGATTATAACTATGCAGTAAAGAAACCAGGTAGACACCACCTTAACTAAAGGATCAAGGTTAATATCAGCATAATAAGCCAGAATGACATGTAACGGTTGATGTGATCCACTCCTATCAGCAGAGCCCATTTCATCTCTTTTTTCCTAGAATTCAAAACTTCAACTTGGTCATAAGAAAACATCTGACAGACATCAGACCTAAACTGAATGGCATTCTACAAAATACTTCCAAAAATGTCAAATGTACTTCAAAAATGTAAATGTCATGAGAGACAATTAAAGACTGAGAAACTATCACAAACCAGAGGCAACTAAAAAGACAGGACAAAAAAATGCAATGCAGGCTTTTGGATTAGACTGTAAAAGATTTAAAAGAAAGAAGAAGAAAGAAGAAAAAAGAAAGAAGAAAGAAGATGGAAGAAGGAAGAAAGAACAGAAGAAGAAGGAGGAGGAGGAGGAGGAGGAAGAAAGATAGTAAGATCAAAGTAAAATTTGTATTTAGTTAATAATACTTTATCCAAGTTAATAGTATTACCTCAATTATTTTATTTTTTATATTTATTTATTGTTACTTAAATTTCTTTTTCTAGTGTTCCAAGATTCATTCCCCATTCCCAAAACCCAGTGCACCATGCAATACGTGCCCTCAGTACGTACCGCCAGGCTCTCCCATCCCCCCACCCCCTTCCCTCCAAGTCCCTCACTTTGTTTCTGTGTCCAAAGTCTCTGTTGTTTCTTTTCTCTCCCTGGATTACCCTACTTCCCATTTACTTTCTGTCTCCTACTGTCCTCTAGGTTACCCCTTATGCATCGCAAGTAAGTGAAACAAAGTGATACTTGACTTTCTCTACTTGGCTTATTTCACTCAGCATAATCTCTTCCAGTCCAGTCCATATTGCTACAAAAGTTGGATATTCATCTTTTCTGACGGAGGCATAGTATTCCATTGTACATATGTACCACATTTTCTTTATCCATTCATCTGTTGAAGGGCACCTTGGCTCTTTCCACAGTTTGGCGATTGCGGTCATTGCTGCAATGAACATTGGGGTACATATGGCCCCTCTTTTCAACACATCTGTATCTTTGGGGTAAATGCCCAATAGTGCAATTGCAGGGTCATAGGGTAGCTCTATTTTTAATTTTTTAAGGAATCTCCACACTGTTTTCCAAAGCGGCTGCACCAACTTGCATTCCCACCAAGAGTGTAAGAGAGTTCCCTTTTCTCCGCAGCTTCTCCAACACTTGTTGTTTGCTGCCTTGTTAATTTTGGCCATTCTGACTGGTATAAGGTGGTATCTCAGTGTGGTTTTGATTTGAATTTCCCTAATAGCTAGTGACACTGAACATTTTTTCATGTGTCTGTTAGCCATTTGTATATCTTCTATGGAGAAGTGCCTCTTCATGTCTCTTGCCCATTTTTTGATGTGTTCATCTTCTTTTTGGATGTTGAGTTTCAGTAGTTCTTTATCGATCGTGGATATCAGCCCTTTGTCTGTAGTGTCATTTGCAAATATCTTCTCCCATTCTGTGGGTTGCCTCTTTGTTTTGTTGACTGTTTCCTTTGCTGTACAGAAGCTTTTTATTTTGATGAAGTCCCAAAGTTCATTTTCGCTTCTGTCTCCTTTGCCTTTGGAGACGTGTCTTGAAAGAAGTTGCTGTGGCCGATGTCAGAGATGGTTACTGCCTATGTTCTTTTCCAGGATTTTGATGGATTCCTGCCTCACATTGAGGTCTTTCATCCATTTCGAGTTT
>PITA01022580.1:0-30059 GCA_004023965.1 Spilogale gracilis | reverse complement strand
CGAGAAGAATGAGTATTCTGCTGTTTTAGGGTGAAATGTTCTGAATATATCTATAAGATCCAGCTGGTCCAATGTGTCATTCAAGGCTCTTGATTCTTTGCTGATTTTCTGTTTAGATGATCTGTCCATTGCTGAGAGTGGTGTGTTAAGATCTCCTACGATTAGTGTATTTGCATCAATATGATTCTTTATTTTGTTTCACAGTTGGCTTATGTAGTTGGCTGCTCCCATGTTGGGGGCATAAATATTTACAATTGTTATATTTTCTTGATGTATAGATCCTTTAAGCATGATGTAGTGCCCTTCTGTGTCTTTGACTACAGTCTTTAGACTAAAATCCAATTTGTCTGATATGAGAATCACCACCCCGGCTTTCTTTTGGCGTCCATTGGCATGAAAGATGGTCTTCCGTCCCCTCGCTTTCAATCTGGATGTGTCTTTAGATTCAAGATGAGTCTCTTGTAAACAGCATATGGATGGGTCCTGTCGTTTTATCCAGTCTGCAACCCTGTGTCTTTTTATTGGAGCGTTTAGTCCGTTCACATTGAGGGTGATTATTGAAAGATATGTTTGTATTGACATCATGTTGCCTATGGAGTTCATGTTTCTATAACTTACCTCTGTATATTTCTGTTTTGTGTCACTCTTGGGCGCATTTCTCCTCTAAAGAACCCCTCTTAGTATTTCTTGTAGTGCTGGCTTGGTGGTTGCATAATCTTTTAGGGCTTGGCGGTCTTGGAAGCTCTTTATTTCTCCTTCCATTTTGAAAGTCAACCTTGCTGGATACATTATCCTTGGTTGCATATTTTTGTCATGTAACTTCCTGAATATGTCTTTCCATCCCTTTCTGGGTTGCCAGGTTTCTGTGGAAAGGTCTGACGTTATTCTGATGGTCCTCCCTCTATAGGTAAGGGATCGCTTTCTCCTAGCTTCCCTTAAGACATATTCTTTGGTTTTATGGTTCAAGAATTTTACTGTTATGTGCCTGGAAGTTTTTCTGGCCTCATTGATCTTGGGGGGTGTTCTCTCTACTTCTAGGACATGAACATTTGTTTCATTCCTCAGATTTGGGAAATTTTCATCCATGATTTGTTCAACAATATTTTCTAGGCTTCTCTCTCTCCCAACTCCTTCAGGGATTCCAATAATTCTGATATTGGAGCGTTTCATGGCATCATTCATTTCCCTTATTCTGTTTTCTTGGGATTTTAGTTGTTTGCTCCAAGACTTCTCTTGCTCCTCCTTCTCATTCCGTGTGTCTTCTAAATCACTGATACGATCTTCACCTTCACTTACTCTGGCTGTTAGCATATTTAAATTAGATTGCATCTCATCTAAAGCCTTTCTAACCTCAGCTTTCACTTCTGTTACTATGGCTTCCACTTTGAGACTAAGGTTCTTTTCTAAATTGACTATTGCTTGGATTATTGCTGCCCTGAATTCCATATCTGTCATATTGTTTATGTTCATTTCCAGTAATTCTGTGACCGAGGTTGCAGTCTGAGGGTTCTTCTTCTGTTGGGTGTTCTTTCTCCGAGTCATTATGGCGAGGAGTGGTTGAGGGTGTGATGGCTAGATATATCAGCCACTACCTAGGTGGATTGGTCGTTGGAAGGTTTTGGAGCAACCAGAGTTCACCACTGAAAAGGGAGGAGAAAGAAAAAAGAAAACGGAAGAGAGGAAGCATGAAATGACACCCCTGCCAGAGCGGGGCCCAGTGGTAGGATTTACATGGTACAAAACTGTTACAGGGTAAAGAAAAAGGTTATCAAGGGTAAATGAAGAGATCAGAAAGCGAAGCCCAACCTATATGACCCCCAAGACCAGTATTTATATAATATTGAAGCGATGACAATTACACAGACACACTGACAAACTAGAGTGGGAAGGTGAGGGCAGACATTCCTTGTGGGCAAGGAATGCGTTTCAGACCCTCCCGAGTCTGTCTTGTTATTGTTGGAGGAGCCCACTTTCAAAAGATATAGGGGGATTAGAACTGGTTGTATTTGGGGTAGTATTGAATAGCAATGTGGGATTGACTTGAAGCTTGTATCTACATGTAGACGTAAAAGAGAGAAGAAAGGGAAAAAACAGAGAGAGCGAACAGGGAAACAAGAGGCAACAACAAAAGCAAAAAATACAGGGGTGGTTTTGAAAAATTTTAGGGTAAAAAAGAGAAAAAAATAATAAAAATTTAAAAAAAAGAATTAAAAAAATAAGAAATGTTTTGGGGTATTGTATTGGGTATCATTTTGTGATATGAAGGGGGCTAAAAATTGAAAGAAGAAAAACCGTGAGAATGGATTTTTAAGCTTAAAGTGGAAGCTTTAAAAGTAAAAATAGAAAAAAGTTTAAAAAAGTAAATGAGGTGGAAACTGTATCAATGAGTTGTAGGGCTTTTGGTACTTGTAGTCAGTGCCAGGAGTTTAATACATTGCCTTTCCCCCGATTTGGGGTTTTGCATTGGAGTGTTGTCCTCCTGAGCCTCTGGCTTGCTTTCTGGGGGCGGGCCGTGCCGTTCCCTTTCAGTCTTTCTACCTAGGCTGAGTCTCTCGGCCCCCTTGCTAGCGGCCTGTCTCAATGGTAACCAGGTTATTAGGTTACAATTCTCTGGTAGCGGAGCGTTGTTCTTTTGCGTCTTTTTTCAGCAGTTGAGGAAGTCAGGTTGGAGCAGGATGTCTGCGCCCAGACCTCCCTCCCAGAGGGAGCCTCTACACAAGGAGGGGCTCTTTCCAGCCTCCCGGTTGGCAGTCTGTCACAGCCGGGCTAGTGCAGATGTTGTATTGATTTCTGCCCCCGTCCCCGCTTGTCGTTTCACTCCTGCACCTCAAAGCCACAACTCCTTTTGGATCGCGCGACTTTGTCTGCCCCCTGGGACCTGCGGCCTCTCGGTCCCACGCAAGTCTGTAAAAACGCCTTCCCTGGGGGTGTCTGCGCGTGGCCCACGGTGTGGAGAGAAACGGGAGAGAAGGGCAGCGGCGTAAAAATAGAATCCACTCCCGCTGCTTTCGCGGCAGCTGCGGCGGCGGCGCGCGGGGGCCCGGTGGCTCCGGCAGCGGCGCGCTGGGGCACTGGTGGTGGGAAAAAATTTTAAAAAGTCTCCTTGCCTTTCCCCGGGCACCGCTGTGTTCCCGTTTCTGTCTAGCCCCGATTCAGGCCGTAATCTGCTGTTATTCCTCACTCACAGAGCACTTTCATTTTGGGGTATTTGTTTTCAATGGTTCAGCTCTGCGGGCTTCCTCCCCCACTCCCCTGTCTCTGGGGGCAAGCCTCCAGACCCTCCAATTTGTTTCTACCTTTTTGCCGATGTTCCTTGTCTCTCGTGGTGGTCCAGAAGTGGGAAATATCACATTTCAGGCTGATTTCATGGGTGTTCACGGTGGTCTTATAGTGGTTTTTTTTGCTGGAATTCAGCTCTCTTCAGGGAACTCCCCAAAATGCGGTCACCTGGCCTTCTGCCATCTTGACTCCTCCGATCTTCTTTATTTGATACTAAAATCCAGTGGGTATTTAAAGATCATGGAGTAATTGGGAGCAATAAAATCAGTAACACGAAGTGAACAGAAAGCAGTTTCCTTTCTTTGAATGCACTTGCCAGTTGATTCCAACCTTCTAGAAGGGGTTCTGTTCTCACTGCTCTGCTAAGGTGCTCTTAAAGTCTTCTCAGAAACATCCATTCTCACTGGAGCCTGACATAGAGGGTCTCTCCCTGACTTTCCTGCTTTGTTCTCCCTTCTTTTTATGCTTCTGTACTTTTCTCTACCTCATCTCCCACCTCCAACCCCTCTTCTTCACTGGGGACCTGTTTTCTTTTTTCTGTCCAGGTGTGCGTCATGATCATTTTTTTTTTTTCCAAAAGGCTTGAATTATGTCTTGAGCTGCCAAATGTCTTTTTCTCAAGAGGAGCATGCATTTTAATCATGAACTCATGCCAATATTTGCTACTCAAATTTAATAATACAGTTTTTCCTGAACTCCTTTAATTTTTATAATTATGTCCCTTTTCTATTACATTGTTCATCTTATCTTTGAATATATGAACAAAGTTTATTATTTACTGTATCTTAAATAGAAAATAGTTTCAAAATTGTAAATACCAAGGGGTGCCTTGGTGACTCAGTAGGTTAACTGTCTGCCTTCAGCTCTAGTCATGATCCCAGGGTACTGGGATTGAGCCCCCCTTTGGGTTCCTTCTCAGCAGGAGCCTGCTTCTCCCACTTGCCCCTGCTTGTGCTCTCTCTTGCTATCTCTCTCTCTCTCGCAAATAAATAAAATATTAAAAAATTGTAATACCAATATTCCTACTAATATCAAGTCCACTGAGTAAAGTTTAAGGTTTACTTATAGTTCTTGTTGTCCTTAGGCTATGTCCCACTTGGGATGAAAAGACAGATTACTTTTTTCTCAAAATGACTTGGAATAGTTATTTTACGTATGGTTATTTAACCAACTTAATGTACAGTTCATTTACATTACTTCGTTTTCACTGTAAGATTTGCTTTTTTAACTGTAATTGATTTTGTGAACATAAAATCTTTACATAATTTAAAAATTAGAACTATATTAAAAGGTATCC
Source organism: Spilogale gracilis (assembly GCA_004023965.1). NCBI lineage: Eukaryota > Metazoa > Chordata > Mammalia > Carnivora > Mephitidae > Spilogale > Spilogale gracilis. The sequence continues at coordinate 25,483 of PITA01022580.1, read as the reverse complement.
TCAGAAAGTCTTGCTTCCAGCCTTTTCTCCAACACCTCATTCTCTCTGTCTTCATGGGGAGAAAACATGAAAATAAGTATTTTTGTTTTTGCTTGTTCCTCTAGTAGTTACTGTCTTTCCCTTCAAAATTAGGCAAATAATATATATTCTTTCTTTCTTTATATTTTTAAACATTTATTTATTTATTTATTTGAGAGAGAGAAAAGTGAGAGAGCATGAGAGGGGAGAAGGTCAGAGGGAGAAGCAGACTTTCTGCCGAGCATGGAGCCTGATGTGGAACTCGGTCCCTGAACTCCAGGATCATGACCTAAGCAAGAGGCAGTTGCTTAACCAACTGAGCCACCCAGGTGCCCCAAATAATATATATTCTTATTTCTCCTCCTTTCCCTCCCCTCCTTTCCTTCCTTCCTTCCTTCCTTCCTTTCTTCCTTCCTTCCTTCCTTTCATTATATTTATTTATTTGATAGAGACAGAGACAGCAAGAGAGGGAATACAAGCAGGGGGAGCTGGAGAGGGAGAAGCAAGCTTCCTACCGGGCAGGGAACCGAATGTGGGCTCAATCCCAGGATGCTGGGATCATGACCTGAGCCAAAGTCAGAAGCCTAATGACTGAGCCACCCAGGTGCTCCTTTCCCTCCTTTCTTACATCAAAAGTATGGTAACTCTACATACTGATTAATACTTCAGCAAAATTTTAAGCTTCTCTTTTTTATTCTTCTAAATTCCATTTTAGAAAATTTTCAAGGATATATAGAAGTAGTTTCATCAGCCACAATGTGCTTTTTCACTCAGCTTCAAGAATTATCAATGAGGGCACTTGGGTGGCTCAGTTGGTTATGCAACTGCCTTCGGCTCAGGTGATGATCCTGGAGTTCCAGGATCGAGCCCTGCATTGGGCTCCCTGCTGTCTCTTTCTCTCTAAAATAAATAAATAAAATCTTAAAAAAATCATCAAGAATTGCCAATCTTGTTTTCCTTAATTCTCTATCCCTCATATCCTTTTGAAGAAAATCCCACTTGTGTTTCATGATATTTATAAATATTGCAGCATCTTTCTCTAAAAGCAAATAATTCTTTTAAAAAAATAACCATAATACTGTTATCATACCTAAAAATTATTTATTTTTTCAAAAATATTTTATTTATTTATTTGACAGAGATCACAAGTAGGTAGAGAGGCAGGCAGAGAGAAAGGAGGAAGCAGGCTCCCCGCTGAGCAGAGAGCCCGATGTGGGTCCCGATCCCATGACCCTGAGACCATGACCTGAGCCGAAGGCAGAGGGCTAATCCTCTGAGCCACCCAGGCGCCCAAAAAATTATTGATTTTTTAATATAATCAAGTGTTTAGTCAATATTCAAATTTCTAATTATAGAACCGACTCTATTTTGAATACTTTGGAATCCCCATCTCAAGGGATCTCTTACCTGCAGTCCTTAAGATAGGCAAATACATCTCCACTTCACTGGGGGAGAATCCTTCCTCCAGCCACATGGAATCTGGTGATGGGTCCAGCTTCTCTTCGCTAAGGTCTGTTAGGTTCTAAGATAACCTCACACTGGCTGTCTTGCACATGGCTTACATCACATTCATGGGAAACACTACTGCATGTTTTGCCCTGAAGATTCTGGGATTTTAGGCTATCTAATGCCATATTCGCTCTCCCTTTTCTACCAGCTTCTAGACAGTGTTCCTCTTCCTACTTAGATTTCTCAGCTGAGAGTCTGGCCCTAGTCCCCAGTGTTCCCCAGACTAGAGGGATGCATAACAGTCCCTCCAAGTGGTTCCTGGGAGCCCTCTTACCAGACTTGATGTGAGAGTACCAGTTTGTACATTTCTTGTTAAGTGACAAGGTTTAAGAATAAGCAAAAATAGGGCGCCTGGGTGGCTCAGCTGGTTAAGCGACTGCCTTCGGTTCAGGTCATGATCCCAGAGACCCAGGATCGAGTCCCACATCGGGCTCCCTGCTCAGCTGGAAGCCTGCTTCTCCCTCTCTCACTCCCCCTGCTTGTGTTCCCTCTCTGGCTGTGTTTCTCTCTGTCAAATAAATAAAATCTTTAAAAAAAAAAAAAGAATAAGCAAAAATAAAAAGTTACACAGATTTTACTCCAAATTCTAGAGGCTGACATGTTTCATAGCTATCTTTGTTAATCTGATGTCTGTCTTTAGTCTCAGCAGAAATTTTTATCTTAATATCCTTTTACATACTCAACCACCCAATTGGGCAATTCAAATATGAATAAAATGATATCTTCACTTTCACCTCTGTGCATTGAAGTGGCCAAATTTGAAGATTGATAAATTTTACATTACCTTAAATTTTACATTCTTCAATTTATGGTATGTGAATTCCATCAACTTGCAAAGAGAACACTCAGCAAACATTAAATCCACTGTTACACGGTTTTACACTTGATTTTGCTCTTTAAGCAAACTTCTGTGCTTCAGGTGAGCCCAGAGACTGGCTTCAGTGTCACCAGATGCACGGGAACTTCAGTTGTCCAATCATGTACCTTGTTCTTACATGGTGACTTTCTTTCTGTTTGTTGTTGTTAAGATTTTATTTATTTATCTGAGAGAGTGTGCACGTGCACACCAATGAGGGTGAGGGGCAGAGGGAGAAGCTGACCCCCACTGAGCTGGAGCCTGACCTGGGGCTCAATTGTAGGACCCTGGGATCAGGACCTGAGCTGAAGACATATGCTCAACCCACTGAGCCACCCATATGCCCCACACATTGAATTTCTGATCTCACTTTGTTAGAGTTTTCTGTTTGGGTAAGAGGGGACCCTCATATTGTATCTTCTTATAGCTAAGTGTAAATATTTATTTGTATAAGATTATGATTACTTTGTACAAAAATGCCTTCCAAATGCATTGGTAACTATGAGATCTAGATAACTGCGAGGCCTACATATTGACAGGCTAAGCCACTGGTGGTTTTGGGTTTACTTTTTGGTGGGGTAAAGTGTACTATTTCCACATTGTATCATTACAAGTGAGTATTAGCAATTTTAGCAACTTCTTTTTCCGTTCATAGAAACACTCCAATATTTGCATTTTCTGTAATGAGAACCTGTGTTCCTTAAACAAGTTTTTGCCTTTGAGCAAAAGCTTTTAACGGATTACCCATAAGGCAAGAGATAAGTGCTTAAAAGGGAACTAGACCAGGACTCCAGAGACCCAGATTAAAGTTCAGGAATGCTTGCAAGAAGCTAGGAAACTATGTTAGTATTCTAATCCCTAATATTATTTTTAGTGACTTTAAAATCTTTTTTTCTGCACAAGCATATTCTCTTTCAGAGTACCTCAAAATAATGGGAAATATTATTTATCACTAATACAAAGAGATAAGCCCATAATTTATTTATAGGTTTATAGTTTTCAAAGAATTTTCATAAATATAAGGTCTAAAAATGTCAAATCTTTTTTTGAAAGACACAGTGTTTATAAATCACATCAACTTAGTTGAACATGCTCTTTATTTAGAAAAAAATCCAATCCAACATTACAGAAATATTAACATAAAAGATAAAAAATATTTGTAGCCCTTGTATTAGGTACTCTTCACAGTTTGGTGTACATTTCCCTCAGCTTTGTTTTTCTAAACAGGTACTTGTGGCAGTGATATTTTTCCTTTTTAAACAAGGATAAAATACTATTACCCATGTTGTTTTACCACTTTTTTTCATGTATCAGTACGTCTTAAATATCCTCCCATGTTTACAGTATGTCAGATCTATTCCATTTTTAAATTGCTGTACAGTATTCTATGGTTTGTTCAGTTACTTACTGATAGACATTTAGTTTGTTCCCAGTGTTTCTCAAATATGAACAATACTGTAAGAATATTCTCACAGTCTTTGGAATTTCAGCAAGTATATCTGAAAGATAAGTTCCTGTTTAGGATAGTTGCATCAAAACATCCCAAATTGGGGTACCTCGGTGGCTCAGTCTGTAAGTGCCTGTCTTCAGCTCCAGTCAGGATTCCAGAGTCCCAGGATTGAGCCTGGCAGCTCAGGTCAGGATCCCAAAGTTCCCGGGATGGAGCCTGGCACTGACCCCTGGCTCCCTCCTTGGCGGGAAGCCTGCTTCTCCCTCTCCCACTCCTCCTGCTTGTGTTCACTCTCTTGCTCTGTTTCTCTCTGTCAAATAAAAAAATAAAATCTTTAAAAAAACAAAAACATCCCAAATTGTCTTCCAGAAAAGGTTATACCAATTTTCACTTCCATCAACGAAGCATAGTAAGATTTGACAGGCTAGTTATTTTCTTATGTTCTTTTCTAGTATGTAAAATGAGTGAGCTGGTGCCTGTGCATTTATATTCTAATTACCTGATTGTCTCTTACTTGATTGTCTCCCACCATTGATGGCAGTTTCCAAAGGTCAGGTATTATATGGCTTACTCAACATTAATTCCTTAGTGGGTAACACATGGTGTGGCATGTATTACAGCATCAATAAATAGCTGGTAAATATTGAAGGAATCTGTGGATTTCTCCAGATCTGTTATTTTATGGCTTAATGATGATATGATATTGATGATATTGTGTGCTTTCAAGGATAGCTAAATTTGAAGTATGAACTGTTGGCAATAAGTGATGAGGATGTGTGAGATATGGAAATATATATATAAATATATACATGCACATGCATATATACATACAGTATATATAGTACAGTATTTATATTATATATACTGTGTGTATATATACTATATATACTATATATTACATATTATATATACCATGTATATATATATAAAATACATAAAGTAACATGTATTATATTAAAATATATAAGAATATTATATATTTATAATGTAAAATATATAATATAAGAAATATATATTTCTGTACCTTTTACTCTAATGAGGTGATTCTTGGTGGTCTCCTGAAGGGGGGTAGTCACCAAAAAGACCAAGCCATGCTTAGAAGCCTGGGAGTTTTATCTCTACCCCACATTCTCCAGAGAGGAAAGGGGGTTGGAACCAGAGTTAATGATCAATCACGCCTACATGATGAAGCTTACATAAACATATCTAAAGTAGGAATTAGAAGAGTTTCCATGTTAGTGAGTAAATGGTGGTGCTGGGAGAGTGATCTTCTGGGAGAGTACATGGAAGCTCTTTGGCCCTTCCCACATACCTTGCCCTATACACCGCTTCCATCTGGATGTTCTGTATCTTTTATTATAGCCTTTTGTAATAAATTTGTAAATAGTAAACTTTTCCTGAGTTCCATGAAAATTTATTGAACCTCAGGTGGACGTTGTGGGAACCTCTGATTTATAGTCAATAACTCAAGCACAAGTGACAGACTGGACTTGGCAGTTGGCATCTGAAGTAGGGGGTGGGGGGCTGAGGGGAGACAGCCTTGTCAAACTGAGGTCTTAGCCTGTGGGATCTGATGTTATCTCCACACCCACTGGTGTCACAGAATTTCTTTGTATGGGGAAAAAAAACCCCACATATTTTAGACTGGAAGTGGCAGAAGTGAAGTGTTCTTTTTTTTAAAATAATAATTTATTTTATTTTTTTTTAATGTTCCTTCAAGTTCATTGTTTATGCCCCCACCCAGTGCTCCATGCAATTCGTGCCCTCAATACCCATCACCGAGCTCACCTATCCCACCACCCCCTCCCTTCCAAAACCCTCCGTTTGTTTCTCAGAGTCCAAAGTCTCTCATGTTTCGTCTCCCTCTCTGATTTACCCCAATTCACATTTCCTTTCCTTCTCCCACTGTCCTCCATGTTACTCCTTATGCTTCACAAGTAAGTGAAATGATACTTGACATATGATACTTGACTTTCTCTGCTTTCACTCAGCGTAATCTCTTCCAATCCCGTCCATGTTGCTATAAAAGTTGGATATTCATCCTTTCTGATGAAGGGATAGTATTCCATTGTATGTATACCACATCTTCTTTATCCATTCGTCTCTTGAAGGGCACCTTGGCTCTTTCCACAGTTTGGCAATTGTGGCCATTACTGCTATGAAGATTGGGGTACATATGGCCCTTCTTTTCACAACCTCTGTATCTTTGGGGTAAATACCCAGTAGTGCAATTGCAGGGTCATAGGGTAGCTCTATTTTTAATTTTTTACTCTGTTTCCCAAAGTGGCTGCACCAACTTGCATTCCCACCAACAGTGTAAGAGAGTTTCCCTTTCTCCACAGCCTCTCAGGAGCAAAGTGTTCTGTATGAGTCATAAAGGAGAGACACACAGGAGCCATGAGTGTTTCCTACTCAGGATGGTTCTGAAATTCCTAAAGCTCTTTCCTAGTTTTTTTCAGTTGGAGGATATAGTAGGCTGAAAACAAAACTGGCAGGGCACTGGGTGGCTCAGTTGGTTAAGCATCTGCCTTCAGCTCAAGTCATGATCTCAGGGTGGTGGGATGGAGGCCTGTATTACGTTCTCTGCTTCTCCTCTGCCTGCCCCTTCCCCCTGCTTGTACCTTCTCTCTTGCTCACTTTCTAGCTCAGATAGATAAAATTTAAAAAACTGTCCACTAATTCTTTTATGAATACTGGCTAATGATCAAGAATTTCCTATTGTGTCTCATTGTGATGGGAAGTAAATAAACTCCTATTCCAGAGGATCATTAGACTGCTTCCTCTTCCTTGGACTAAATCTGAGATTATTTAGTGAATTAAAGGAGGTATTTCCAGACATTTATTATAAAGGCCTAAATAGAGCTGCTTCTCCCCTCAGAGACAGTTTTTATTCTATGATAACTGCAATATATTGAATGTTCATGACAATTTCTAAGAGGATACGGCAGAAATACATGCCAGCAATTATATTCTCTTAGCTGAGTATGGTGACAGCTGTAAGAAGGGAATGATGTGTTATATTGTTAGATGAGATAAGTAATGGTAAAAACATTTTGTGACTTGGAGATATATGCAGAGTGTTTTTCTCAGCCTTCAGAGAAAAGAAAATGTATGACATTGGGATCAGGTAGACTTGGTCCTGTCAGTCATCAGCTCTGAATCAGAGTACACCCATTTCCTCATCTATAAAATGGGAAGCTTATGTTACCTGCAGTTGAGGATTGTTGGAGATTATTACGAAGATCAACTTTTTTTCATCCTTGAGGTTGTAATGTGATCATCGCCTCCTCTGAGCAACCATTTGATTTTCTTCTCCCACAACATCATGTAAAATGGCTTGCCCTACATCAGGACCCCATGCTACCACTGCTTTTCTCAGTACATTTAAATTGCATCTCTATATGCCTGTCACTCCCACCAGACTGTGATATCCTTATAATCCCTTTATCTTCAATACTGAGTAGGGTACCTACTTATTTATGAGCTCAGTATTTGTTCAGTAAATGAATGATATATTTCAGGTGCTTGCCTAGTACATAAAACATTGGACATTCAGTAATTTCTTTTTGACTTCTTTATAAATTTGGGTCTCCAAAGTTTTATGAAGGAAAAGAGGTATCTCTTACCCATGATGCTTTAACTACCAAAATGCAGGGTTGGGACTATTTTTGGATCCATTCTAGGTTAATCAGATACAGTGTGAGAGGTATGGTTCATGGAAGGTTAAGTTACCAGGCTTGATGAATAACAGGATGAAAGTTGCTTCAGACATTCAGCCATAGCCTATGCATGTACATCCAGAGAAAAATTTTGACCCTTTTCCCATATTTTTTTATAAATATGTAACTTGGCAGTGTGAATTTAGATCATCAAAACAATGTGTTGGAGACCTTTTTGCATCTGTCTCAGCTGCCTTATTTCATTGCATTACAAATGATGTTAATTCTGTGCTTAATTATGCTTAACATCATGCAACCCAGTGTTGATCAGTTGGACATAACAAAAATGCTGTTGTTTCTTCCCATCTTTCTTCTGCTTATCATTTGTTGATTTTTGAAAGCAGCTGGAGATGTTCCATGTGAATGGAAACAATTACAAGGCTGTACAGTAAATGCTTTCTCTCTAGAAACCGTCTTATATCAAGTGTGGTCTCTGACTTTTAAAGCATTTCTGTATGTTCTCATGCAAACTTCTAATCTCATCTTTGCCATTCTCTCGGATCAAAGAAATCCCTCTTAGATTAAATCACCTTATCTAGGATTTTTTCAAAAACATGCATATTTATTTTTTTCATAAAATTTCATTTATTCATTTGAGATGGGGGTGGGGATAATGAGCATGGGAGAGAGGCAGAGGGAGAGGCAGAAGGAGAAAGCAGAATCCCCATTGAGCCAGGAGCCTGAATGTGGGGTTTAATCCCAGGACCCAGAATTCATGACCTGAGCTGAAGGCAGACACTTTAACCATTTGAGTCACCCAGGTGCCCCAAAATATGCATATTTCATTCACTGAAATAAGAACATCTATCTTAAAATTAGCTATTATAGTCTGTTGAAGGTGTGTTGATTCCGGTTTAAGATCATGTTAATGTAATGACTGGGTATTTGTGGCTTAGGTTCTTGTACTTCCAACTATTGTATGTGACTTAGGAGTTGGAAAGGGAGTAGCTTTTGGTTAGTATTTATTTTAAAAAGGACATTTCAGGCACCTGGGTGGCTCAGTGAGTTAAAGCCTCTGCTTTCGGCTCAGGTCATGATCTCAGGGTCCTGGGATCGAGGCCCACATTGGGCTCTCTGCTCAGCGGGGAGCCTGCTTCCTCCTCTCTGCCTGCCTCTCTGCCTACTTGTGATTTCTCTCTCTCTGTCAAATAAATAAAATCTTTAAAAAAAAAAAAAGGACATTTCAGCAATTATGGCCAGAAAAGATGAATTTATTTTAAAAAATGTTCTTTTTAATTGTCTTCATTGGAAGATGAAAACTACAATTAGATCGGAAGTGTAATTGTTGAGGATTTTTTTGTAGCATGTGTGTTTTTTTCTAAGACTTATAAGATTAAAAATTATCAAAAAATTTTGGTGGCTATCAATACTTATTAAAAATTAATATCATTTGCGATAGCATTTTTATGTTTTTCTTAAGATTTTATTTTATTTTATTTTATTTATTTATTTTTAAGATTTTATTTTTAAGTAATGTCTACATTCAACATGGGGCTTGAACTTACAACCCTGAAATCAAGAGTTGCATCCTCTATGGACTAAGCCATCCAGGTGCCCCTCTGATAGTAGTTTTGTAAGTAAAATTTGGGTCATTGTAAAACATAAGTTATGCTCTAATAATATTAATAGCTATGCTTATTATGCAACTATTCTGTGTCAAGTACATTATATACATTATAATGATCTCATTTACTCTCTAGAACAATCCCATTTGAAGGATATTGAGCAGAAAGTTAAGGATTTTGTTCAAATTTAATAAGTAGAAGGAGCAGATTGGAAGCCATGTTTGCCTGTGCGAAATTCTTGCTGTCTTTATCTGTTGATTTCATATACATCTTCCTTCACCCATTTTGCCACCAGGCAAACTTAAGATATAGAGGCAAGTGAAACTCTAGCTAAGTATCCATAATATTCTGAACAGAGCTGTCATCCTAAATCCTTGCTCTCTTTCCTTCTCAGTAAATTTTACACACCAGGAAGAAATTTTTTTGGTTTACTTCATTTCTTCTTCATAGGTTTCTCTTTTGTTCTCTTTTTGTTCTAAATGCTAGAAAATCTCTTTCTTAAAAGTTAATAAGAACAATGAAGTGCCACAGTTCCTTCCTTTTTCCTCCTCTTTTCCCTTCTGATCCTGTCTTCTTTGCCCACACGTCTGTTTGGAATGTAGTAAGTGCTCAATAAACGGCAGCTATTACTACTTTCTGGCTCCCTGAGTGGATTTTTAATAATAATACTAATAATCATAGCTAAATATTTATTGTACCCTATGCGCCAGAATCTCTTTCTATTAATACTTTAAATGCATGTGCCCTATTATTTGTCTATCTTTATTAAGCAAAGAAAATGGTGAGGCTGAGAGAGTAAATTACTTCTCTAAGATAACATGGATAGCTGGTTGACAATCAGAGTTCTAGAGCTCAAATTTTCTGACTTCTAGTCCCTTATTGACTTGTGTGGTTGCAGAAATGTGATTCCCAAATGTCCTTCAAGAGAACCTGGTGTGAGGAACATAGTTGATGACAGATTCCAGCTGCCAATATCTTCAGACCCATTGTGGTGTTCATACCAAGGCAATGACTGATCATAGTAGGAAAAATAGTACTTGCTTAATCCAAGAAGGGGAAAATGACTCAGCATTAGCAACTCTGTTAATACGATTCACCTGGAAGAGAACAAATAAGAAAAATTATGTAAATATACTGATGAAGTATTAGGAAAAAGAAACTGAGTAAACTAAGTACTATATGGTCACGTTTTAAACTAATAGTTAACATCTAAAAGCCAGAATCATGTTTAATGAAAACACACTGGAAAGATTTCCATTAATTCAAGAGCAAAACCAGTGTTCTTTGCCGCTATTACTTTTAAAAATGGTTCTGAAGGTACTTGCTTAATACAATGAGAAAGGAGAAGAAACGAGGCAATATGTATTTTAAAGGAAGATAAAATTATCATTATTTGCAAATGTTATACTTGCTTACATAAGTATACCAAAGAATCAACTAAAAATCATAACAAACAACATAGGGCTTTATAAATGGCAGAGTACAATAATAAACAGTAATCAACAGCTTTCATGAGTATGGACAATAGCCAATTGGCAGATTTAATGGAAGAAAAGATCACATTTACAATAACAAAAAATAACACAGAAATAAATTTAATGAGAGATATATGCAAAATCTGTACAAACAAGGAATGTATGTTTTCTTTCTTCTTTTTTTGGGAAATACATATATTCTTAAATAGGAAGATTCAATATAAAGATGTCAAGTCTTTCCAATATAAGCAATAAACTTCATTTTATCCTGGTAAGTACAAAAAGATCATCACTTATTCATTCATTTTTGAATGGAAAGGTTTATTTATCTGTAAAATAGAAAAAATATTCAAGAAAATTCTGGGAAAGGAATAATAATAAGTTGCAAGCCATCTCTTATCTTAAAACATAGATTTATAGTAGTTATACTAATGTAATACTAATGCATAAATTGACATGCCGATAAATGGAATGGCAAGAAAATCTGTAAGTAGACCCAAATATATGTCAGATATTAGTATATGGCAAGAACAGTGTAGCAAATCAGTGGGTAAGTGAATTATTGAATAAATGGTATTGGAAGAACAGGATAATCACTTGGAAAATGAAATAATTTTGGATACTTACCTCATTACTTATATCAAAGTTCCAAATGTTTCAAAGATTTAAATAGAAAAATTAAAATATAAGTATACTAGGGAAATACTATGCATATGTATACACACAGATGTGTATGTTACATGTGACTGGTGTGTGTAAATAACTTTGAAGTTAATCCCCAGCTAAGAAATTATAAATGAAAAAATAGATTAATTTGACCATATAAAGTTAAAATAGATGTGCCTAGGTGGCTCAGTCAGTTGAGTAACTGCTTTTGGCTCAGGTCAGGAGCCCTGTTTAGTGGGGAACTTGCTTCTCCCTCTGCCTCTGCTGCTCCCCTTGCTTGTGTTTTCTCTCTCTCAAATGAATAAATAAAATACTAAAAAAATAAAAAATAAAGTTAAAATTTCCATGGCATTAAAATACTATAAACAAAGGGCATACCACAAATGACACAGCAGGGAAAATTATTTGTCTGCAATTCATGACATAGACCAGATATGTTCCTTAGTCTATACCAATGAATATGGAAGAAAAATACCAAGAATCTAATCTTAGAAAGAAATGAATATTTTATGTCAAAGGGTATATAAATGGGTCTTATATGAAAATACATTCACTTTGTATGTAGAAAGAAAAATACTAATTTATTTATTTTTATTTTATTTTTTAATTGTGTTATGTTAGTCACCATAAAATACATCATTAGTTTTTGATGCAGTGTTCCAAGATTAATTGTTTATATACAACACCCAATTCTCCATGCAATATGTGCCCTCCTTGATACCCACCACCGGGCTCACTCACCCCTCACACCCCGTCCCAGAAAAAAAATACTAATTTAAAAATTGAAATGATAATGAAGTGTCATTTTCTCTTGTCAGTTTGGCAAAAATAAAAGAATTTTGATAGTACACTATATTGAAAGGAGTATGAGAAAATAGGCATTTAATATACAAAAAGCTGTTGAGTAATACTTTATCAAAATTACAAATGCACATATTCTTTGATCCTGCAATTCTACTCTAAGAACTTATCCACAGATATCCTCACCATGTCTTAAATAACAAACATACAAGGATAGTCATTTTAACTTTCTTTGAAATGGTAAAAAAAAAAATTGAAAATAGCATAAATATCTCATTAGGGGACTGGATAAAAATTATGTACATGTATGGCATGGGGTATCATACAGTCTTCTTAATGAATGAAGCCTTTCTATATGTATTGATTTCAGACAATTTCCAACATATAATGTTAGAAGAGTAAAGTGAAGGGTATCATATTACAGTATGTAATTTTGTGTTTTATACACATATGCTTTTATATGCACTGAATATCTGTAAAATGGTAAAGTTACTTCTAAGGAATGAAAGTACGAAACTAAAGGAAAGGAGAGGTGAAACAGACCAATTTTTTTAAAGATTTTATTTATTTATTTGACAGAAACACAGCTAGAGAGAAACACAGCTAGAGAAAGTAGGAAACTAAAGGAAAGGAGAGGTGAAATAGACTAATTCTTTTTTTAAGATTTTATTTATTTATTTGACAGAGAGAAACACAGCTAGAGAGGATACACAAGCAAGGTGAGTGAGAGACGGAGAAGCAGGCTTCCTGCCGAGCAGGGAGCCTGAAGCTGGACTTGATCCCAGGACTCTGGGATCATGACCTGAGCCAAAGGCAGATGCTTAACGACTGAGCCACCCAGGTGCCCCTAAATTTTTAATCCATAAGTTTTTATTTGAAATTTTTACAGTGTGACATAGTACATGTATGTAATATTAAACTATAGCACTATCATACTATCCAATTCAGTTGATCTTGGTACCAAGATTTTCTCAATGGAGGATGGAATGTTCATTTACTTATGATACAAGCTTTTGTCCAAGTTTTTATCTTGGTAAAGTTTGCTGACAGGCATCTGGCCTACACTGTCTCTGAAACAGGGATTGTGTGGATATACAAACTGGGGAATTGATGACTTGACCTAGGGACTAAACCTAGAGAATAACAGGAGGGAGAGACTAGGAATTGCAGGGGGTGTGGTAGACATAGCTGCCAGACGTTGGGATGAGAAGGTAAAACTTGCTAGCAACTTTCATCCCTTTTACTAAAGTGTTATTTTCTTTCTTTCTTTTTTTTTTTTTTTTTAAATTTTATTTATTTATTTGACAGAGAGAAACACAGTTAGAGAGGGAACACAAGCAGGGGGAGTGAGAGAGGGAGAAGCAGGCTTCCTGCGGAGCAGGGTGCCCAATGTGGGGCTCAGTCCTGGGTCTCCGGGATCATGACCTGAGCTGAAGGCAGTCGCCCAACCAACTGAGCCACCCAGGCGCCCTAAAGTATTATTTTTTAATATTTAAATTCAATTAACATATAATGTATGATGATTAAAGATTTTATTTATTTGACAGAGAGAGCACAACTGGAGGGGAGGGGCATATGGAGAGGGAGAAGTAGACTCCCTGCTGAGCCTGATGTGGGTGGGGCTTGATCCCAGGACCCTGGGACCCAGACCCTAGTCAAAAGCAGATGCCCAACTGACTGAGCCACCCAGGCACCCCCCTTTTATTAAAGTATTTATTTAGATCGAAAAAGTTCTTCTGGATATCTACTTTGTAACCTATGGGTGTAGAAAATCATGCCAGAATGTTAACCAGAGCCCAGAGTTCTGTCTAGGGAAGCAAAGTGGCTAAGAAAGCACAGCAATAATTTAATGTTTATAAAGAATGCATTGAAATAGCTACAGTATATCAAAAGCAAATAACTGCTGAGGAAATTGGCATATTTTAATTTGGTTCAGACTATATTTTACATGTTCTGGGTGTACTGTAATGTACGAGTTTGTATGTAGAGCTTAAATGTATAATTAATGTAGCTTTGAAGCTAGTTCTAGCCACATAATTAAAATTTATCGTGGAATTAGCTTTCAAATAGAGACTTTTTAACAAGTTACAGCAATGCTATAAATTAGATTTTCTCTGATGAGCTCTGAATAAAGGACTATCATTTATCTCAATGGTATTTTATTAGAGATATTTTAATTGCTGTGGCAGGTGAAAAGTACCATCCAGTATCTTGGCTAAACGCTTTTGTTAATGAAATCATTTTTCCTTCTAGCACTGCTGGGTTTTAAGAATATTCTGTCTTACTGAAAATGAACTAAAAATATTTTATAAATATGAGTCAGCTTCCTGTTGAAAACCAGGCAAATCCACTTTGCAGGGAGTTTATTCCATAAAAGAGAAGGGAATCTTTTAACATTCGTGAGGGAGGAGATACACTATTTCTTGTAAGTAGAAGTCAAAAGGGGCAAATCCCAAATTTCCCTTCCAGTCATCTGAAAATAAAGGTTTGGGGGTTGATTGTTGAAGATTGGATTATGGGTGTGGTGTTTTTGCTGATTTGCAATTATTTCTATTTATTTCTTATGTTTTTTAAAAATTCAAAATTACAGGGGTACATGGGGTTTAGCCATTAAACATCTGCCTTCCGCTCACGTCATTATCCCAGGGTCCGGATCAAGCCCCGCATCCGTCTCCCTGCTCAGCGGGAAGCCTACTTCTCCCTCTCTCACTCCCCCTGCTTGTGTTCCCTCTCTTGCTGTGTCTGTCCCTGTCAAATTAATAAATAAAATCTTTTAAAAAATTCAAAATTACAGAAATGAACAATTAAAAAAATCTCCAACAGTCCTTTTTTTAAGAGATAACTACTCTGAACAATTTGGCATACTTTCTTCCAGAAATTTTCCACACAAATTATTTTTTTCTTCTTAGAACTGTGGGTCTCTTGCCAACAATGTTTGAACTCTTCCTGCTCTGCCTGCTGCATTTTATCAAATTTGCCCACCCTTGCAGTTTCAATCACTTTGTTGGAATGACATATTATGTAAATGAAGCCAAAATTCCCAGTTTCTGGGCCTAAGGACAGATTTTGTGCCAGTGCATCTGTGCCTAAGAGCAGATTTTAGATTGTGTGCCTGTGCCCAAGTAGGGACTGGGTGCCAGCTTGTTCAGAGCTTAGCAGAATCCCAATCCCCACATGGAGTGAGGCTGCTTCTGGTGGCTTCATTTCCTCTTCCCCAAACACAAGTATCTGGTGGAGTGCAGCACTGAAGGGTGGTGTCTATTACACTTCTTCACGTTTGGTTCAATGGATTAAACAAGGTCTCTTACTTCAATTTCGCCCCTGTCAAAATGATTACCAAATTCATTCCATCTTGAGTTGTATATTTCCCAGCTTTTAATGGATGATTTTTATGGTTTAGAATTTGACCACTAATTCAGCAGACACCAATGAGAACTTCTAAAAAGTGTTTCAGAAAGTGATTTTTATTCAATATGATAGGCCATTTGGAGTAAATATCCACCCTTTAAAGAGGGGCTGAATTTAACAGTCTAAAAGCCATGCTACATTTAGTGTGTGATTGAATTTTAACATATCAAATAGATTTACTAAATCCTAATAAAATATTCCATAGAAATTAGAATATTAATTCTGAAAAACCTTGGGTCCAAATGCCTCAGAAGCTGTGAAGTATCTCTCTGAATTCTGTCACCTTGCCTGCCCCCCTTAATATGCCATCTTCAGAGTAGCGTAACAGAAAGTATACCTGGTTAGGGAGGCCAAACCTGGGCTTCTAAATCATTTTTCAAAGCTGTTTGTGGTGTTTCGTCTGCAGACAGAATTGGGGTAAAGGATTTCAAACACCAGCTTTTCTTATTTTTATGTTGGATATATCTGCTGTATTTTAAATCACGTGAATTTGGTGTATATGTCAATATATGTAGACAACTTTTAGATAGTAACTACTTGTGAAGACTTACTTTGCAACACTTTATAAAGCACTTATATGGATCATATGATAAACTGTGAACACCTCTCAGTCTCATCAGTGTTTATATGAAAATCTCATACTGAGATCAAGCACCCCTATTTTCGTGTAAGAATAGACAATGAAATATCAGCAAGATAGAGATGGGAAGACACTTTTTAAACTTTTATTTTATTCTCTTCTATTTTATTTTATTTTATTTTATTTTATTTTATTTTATTTTATTTTATTATTTGACAGAGAGAGATCTCAAGTAGGCAGAGAAGCAGGCAGAAAGAAGGGAGGAAGCAGGCTCCCTGCTGAGCAGAGAGCCCGATGAGGGCCTCGATCCCAGGACCCTGAGATCATGACCTGAGCCGAAAGCAGAGGCTTTAACCCACTGAGCCACCCAGGCGCCTGGGAAGACATTGTTATGGTGAATTCCTAATAATCCCTTTACAACACTTTTACAACATATAATCCCTTTACAAAACTTGCTAGGAACCTTCCAGAAGCAGAGCCCAAACTTGTGGCTAAATCTCTTGCCTGATGAGACTTCCAGGGGCTTGAAATATTATTGTCCTTATTTTATTAATGGGGAAACAGAAGACCAGAGTAACTTGCTCATTTATTTATGCATCCATTCTATTGTCATTCACTAAAAACAGTCTATAGGCTTGACCTCTATTGGACCCTGTGATCAAAACCAAGTGAGTCATGGCTCACTCTAGCGTCCAAAATTTTAAGTTGTTTCTTTTAGTGGGAGAGGGAGTGGAAGAAGCACTGTTGTCACAGGATTGGGTTGAGCCTTGAATCTATGGTAGAATCCATAATTCACCATTAATATTTTGAGCCCCCTACTATGTGTCAGGCATAGAAGAATACAGAGCAAGGAAATCAGGTGAAGCTTCTACTCTTACTCAGTTTTCAGTCTAATTGAAGAGATAGTTAAGGAGGAAGCAAGCAAAAAAATGGAGAAAAAATTACAAATTGTGAAAATAAACAGGGTAAAGTGAAAGAAAACTAGAGAGCAGATTCTAATTAGAATGGCTTCTCTGAGAGGATGTCATTGAAAAATGCTGAGACCAAATGATAAGACTCAAGTGTGATCTGGTATTGTGTTTAGGTTGTGATTGTGACGTATAGTGCCCAGAGCGGCAAGAGGGTCCTCAAAATCATAGTGTGGAGTTACAATTACATTTAAAGAGCAGTGAGAAATCATCAATGGGTTTTTAGCAATGGGGAGTAGCAGTATATATTTTTAAAAGGCCATTCTGCCTGTGAGTGGAAAATGTATCAGAAAGGAGCCAGGAAGTTCTTTGCAAAGGTGAGAGATTATAAGTGGATGTCAGTGGCTGTGCTGCAGAACAGTGCATGAGTTGAGATATTTGGAAAGCCATAAACCAGGACTTGCTCCTGGATTGAATGTGAGAAATGAGGAAAGTTATCAAGGATGGTACCTAGGTTTCTGACTTTGACACTGAAAGCATGACAGTGTTGGTGCATTTACTGATAGGAGAACTGGGGAGGATGGAAGCACATTAGTATCTTCAGAGATCTCATACAATAAAAATATTGTATTGCCTCCTTTCTTTGAACATAATACAAAATAAAAACAACAGTAAGTTATAACAAATGAAAAGGTGTCTAATTGATTCCTAATCCTGATGGCTACCTCTAGTTTTATTTTAAAATACTACATATTAGGGCGCCTGGGTAGCATCCAGCTGCTTAGCTGGGACAAAGCAGAAGCCACTGAAATTAGTATGCGTGTATTTTTCTGACCTTGGACCCTGTTACTTGTAGTTTGATCTGGTTACCTCTTTGTTTACAGGCCACCTTAAATTGGAACAGATACATCATAAACATGAGTGTTTAAAGTCCAGGGAGTTTTAACTTCCTTTTTTAAAACAAGCTTGTTTGTTTTTCAGCTTCTAGACAAGGTGAGATATCTAGAAGCCTTGTTTGGAAAGAAAGAAGAAAGGAAAATTAACTTTGAGTAGTGAAGGGAGGGAGGGAGAGAGGGAGAGAGGAAAGGATGGATGAGTAATGAGTTACAAAAGATATATATACAAATTTTCTAATTTTTCTTAAATCAGTTTTTACCATGTAGCTTTATTTTCTGATTTTAAACACTGTGACTTCCCAAAATGTCAGTTTTGTAAAAGTAAATTAATAATTCTTAAGCCAAATGGAAATGGCTTTTGATTATCTATACTCCTATTCATCTCTGATAAGCACCAATAATCAGAAGCTACAGAATGAAAGGCTTAGATTCTCCAGCTACAGAAAATAAGACCAAGGAAAATGTAGCATATCAATTAAGGTCTCGTGCTAAATCAGTAATAAAGCTAGGAATAAAATGTTCATGTTCTAACTTCGTCTCTTAGGGTCACTGATTTTCACTCTTTTTCTAATGAGCTCGATTATTTAAAAAATATAGAAATTCCGCTCTTTCCCAGTGCTGAGCATGCTGCTGGTGACATTTTATTTGATGTATTGCTGATGCTAGAAATGAAAAAGTCCCATTAGGTCATGGTATCCTCTTCTGGGGTCATGACTATGTCTATTCAACTGCAGTGGCTCAGCTGATGAAAATTTCATTGTGGGTTGGGAACTGATTGCAGTGGGGATCAGGCTGAAAGAAGATGGAATTGGCTTATTTAAAAAACGGAGGCGGGGGGAAGCGGAAGCAGATTGGGAAACCACTAGAGTAGATCACTTGTTGGATCACATCACTGTAAGTGACTGTCAGAGGTCATAATTTATCCGTAGGCAAGACTGTTGAGTTTACACTAAATAAAAATGAAAAGTATTGCATATCTTCCTTACAAAGACCCTTCAACAGAGCCAAGTTCCTGGCCGTCCCTGAAATCAGTTCTCTTTGGTTTCATACCCAGAGCTGAATTTCCAATCAGGCTGGAAATAAAAAGGTGTAGTAGAAAATGGATTTTCCAGTAACACATAAGGAAATCTGGCTTCCTGATATTTGTGTGTCTTTTCATGGCCTCAATCTGAAACCTGTCTTCTGCATTTGTAACCTGTTAGGCCATTAGAAAAGCTACATTATGAGTGTCCCTAACACTCTGAGGGAAACCCTTCAGGCTTTACTTCTTAGCTTCACCTGATCATAGTCCCTGTTTTGTTACCTCTTTTGCTTTAAATCCTATGCACCCCACCCCAGCTCTATTACAACTGTGTTTCCCTCCTTACTATTTCTCAAATCTGTTAGGGACTCTCCCACCTCAAAGACATTGTACTTGCCTTTCCATCTGCCTGCTGCTTTTTCTCCAAATACAGGCATCACATCCTTCAGGTCATCTTCTCAGTGAGACCATTCTGGGAAATCCTGTCTAACATTTTAGTCTTCCTCCTTAATGCCTATACTCCCTCTTCCTGTGTTAATTTTTTCTCTTTCATACTTATCTAACACAGAACATGTAATTTACTTATATTATCATCTACTACCCTCTTCCACAATAGAATATAAACCTCATGAAAATAGGAGTTTTTATCTTTTATTTTTTGTTCCGTTTCCCAGAACCTGGAAGAGTGCCTGACATATGAAATGTATTCAATACATATTTATTGGGGGGGTATGGATGCTTGGATGGAGTTGGGTTTTGAGGCAAGGACTTTATTGGGACTCCCATAGCTGAAAGAATTTTCTAATATTAACTCAGCATATTTCCATACCTCACCTTCACCACTCGCAGCCTACAAGTAACAAGATCAGAAAAACCCTTGCAGAAAAATTCAGTTCAAAAATTCAAATATCAAGGAAAAAAATGCACCTAAAGGAACAAGTACTGATTGAGGTGTTAGAATTTAGATTAAGAGGCACTAGTTTGACAAGACAGAGACCTCAAGTCCCAAAATTTTGTCAAAAAAAGAGTTGTGTACAAAATTTGAGTTTTTATATGTTAGATTATTATTTCATGGGGCACCTGGGTGGCTCAGTTGTTAAGTATCTGCCTTCTGCTCAGGTCATGATCCTGGAGTCCTGGGATCGAGCCCCACATCAGGCTCCCTGCTAGGTGGGAAGGCTGTTTCTCCCTCTTTCAGTCTCCCTGCTTGTGTCCCTCTCTGGCTGCGTTTCCCTCTGTCAAACAAACAAACAAATAATAAATAAAATAAATAAAATAAAATAAATAAAATAAAATAAAATTTAATTTACTTATTTATTTGAGAGAGAAAGAGAGAGAGAGAATGTGAACCAAGGGAGAGGGAGAGAATCTCAAGCATACTCCCTACTGAGCACATCATGGGGCTCTATGCCACAACCCTGAGCTGAAATTAAGAGTCGGACCCTTAACTGACTCAGCCACCCAGGCACTCCTAGATTTTTATTTCATATCTGTTCTAATAATGAGCAGAATGAGAAGTGTGAGGACAATCTGTTCATCTCCCTGATATTTATTTGTTTAATGTATTTTTCCATCCAGCCATATTGAGTGAGCTAAACCACATGCTTTCTTTTTTTTTTTTTTGACAATGTGTTTTCTTAGGAGTTTCAACCTCTAGACATCTGAAGTCACCTAGTCTAGTCTACTCCTTTTCCAGGTGAGCCCCATGGAGCTTAAGTTATTTGCTTAGTGTCACAGGACAGTTACTACTGGACCTTAACTACAACCTGCCTCTGGATCCATTTCTCCTACTGCATCCTTTTTTTAGATGATACCATGACCATCCACCTAGATGGAATCATGAACTCATCTTCTTAGCCACAGGAAGGTCAAGTCTATTAATTCTACCTCAGAACGGTGTTCCGAACTGGTCACATCTTTTTTTATCCTTATTGCTTCCACTGTCTCCTAACCCTTTGTCATTTCTCACCTGGATTCTAGCAGCAGTTTTCTAAATGATTTCCTTGCCACATTCTCCTCTCTGTAATCCACCCCTTCCATCATATAGCTTCCAAAGAAGCAATTATAATCATGTCCCTTTTATAAGTAAAAATGTAGAAATTCCTATATGAATAGCACCACAAACCTAAGAGATAATACCTATTTTTTAAAGTTTTTAAAAGATCTCATTTATTTATTTGTCAGAGAGAGAGAGAATATGCACAAGCAAGGGAAGCAGCATGCAGAGCAGGCAGAAGGAGAAGCAGGCTCCCCGCTGAGCAAGGAGCCTGATATGGGACTTTATCCCAGGACCCTGGGATCATGGCATGAGCCAAAGGCAGCTGCTTAACCAACTGAGCTATCCAGATGTCCCTTCTTTAATTTTTTTTTTTATTGTTACTAAAAATTTTTTTCCCAGTATTCCAAGATTCATTCCCCATTCCCCACACCCAGTGCTCCACGCTTTAGGTGTCCCCAGTACCCACCACGAGGCTCTCCCATCCCTCTACCGCCCTCCCTCCAAGTCCCTCAGTTTGTTTCTGTGTTCAAAGTCTCTGTTGTTTTGTTTCTCTCCCTGGATTACCCTAGTTCCCATTTACTTTCCGTCTCCCACTGTCCTCCAGGTTACCCCTCATGCACCGCAAGTAAGTGAAACCATGCGATACTTGACTTTCTCTTCTTGGCTTATTTCACTCAGCATAATGTCTTCCAGTCCAGTCCATGTTGCTACAAAAGTTGGATATTCATCCTTTCTGATGCAGGCATAGTATTCCATTGTATATATGTTCCACATTTTCTTTATCCATTAGTCTGTTGATGGGCACCTTGGCTCTTTCCACAGTTTGGCGATTGTGGCCATTGCTGCTATGAACATTGGTGTACATATGGCCCATCTTTTCACTACATCCGTATCTTTGGGGTAAATGCCCAGTAGTGCAATTGCAGGGTCATAGGGTAGCTCTATCTTTAATTTTTTAAGGAATCTCCACACTGCTTTCCAAAGCAGCTGCACCAGTTTACATTCCCACCAACAGTATAAGAGGGTTCCCCTTTCTCCGCAGCCTCTCCAACACTTGTTGTTTCCTGTCTTGTTAATTTTGGCCATTCTGACTGGTGTAAGGTGGTATCTTAGAGTGGTTTTGATTTGAATTTCCCTGATAGCTAGTGACGCTGAACATTTTTTCATGTGTCTGTCAGCCGTTTGTATATCTTCTATGGAGAAGTGCCTCTTCATGTCTCTTGCCCATTTTTTGATGTGTTCATCTTCTTTTTGGATGTTGAGTTGGAGTAGTTCTTTATAGATCTTGGATACCAGCCCTTTGTCTGTAGTGTCATTTGCAAATATCTTCTCCCATTCTGTGGGTTGCCTCTTTGTTTTGTTGACTGTTTTCTTTGGTGTACAGAAGGTTTTTATTTTGATGAAGTCCCAGAAGTTCATTTTTGCTTTTGTCTCCTTTGCCTTTGGAGACATGTCTTGAAAGAAGTTGCTGTGGCCGATGTCAAAGAGGTTACTGCCTATGTTCTCTTCTAGGATTTTGATGGATTCCTGCCTCACATTGAGGTCTTTCATCCATTTCGAGTTTGCCTTTGTGTGTGGTGTAAGAGAATGGTCTAATTTCATTCTTCTATATGTAGCTGTCCAATTTTCCCAGCACCATTTATTGAAGAAGAGACTGTCTTTTTTCCACTGGATATTTTTTCCTGCTTTGTCAAAGATGATTTGCCCATAGCTTTGTGGGTCCATATCTGGACTCTCCATTCTGTTCCATATGCACAAGCAAGGGAAGCAGCAGGCAGAGAAGCAGGCTCCCCGCTGAGCAAGGAGCCTGATGTGGGACTTTATCCCAGGACCCTGGGATCATGGCATGAGCCAAAGGCAGCTGCTTAACCAACTGAGCTATCCAGATGTCTCTTCTTTAATTTTTTAAAAAAGATTTTATTTATTCGTCAGAGAGAGAGAAAAAGAGAGAGAGAAGCAGGGGGAACAGCAGGCAGAGAAAGAAGCAGGCTCCCTGCTGAGCAAGGAGCCCGATGTGGGGCTCAATCCCAGAACTCTGGGATCATGACTTGAGCCAAAGGCAGCCAGCCACTTACCTGACTGAGCCTCCCAGGCACTCCTCTATCTTTATTTTTTACCATGTTCCTTATCCACTCCCACCTAACTGTTATGATCATTAAATCATTTTAAAAATCTGTATGTCTTTAGGATTAAATTTGGATGTCTGGGAAAGGAAAAATGTCAGAAGTGGCGCACATGAAATATAAATTTAATGTCTTTCATGTCAAGAGATGGGCAGTGCAAGGATGGTGTGGCAGCCCTGAAGTTACCTCAACCCCACACTCCTCTAGCTTCTGCTCTACCACCGCTAATATATGGCCTCCATTCTTCTTAACTACACTCATGACCCAAGGTGGCTGCTAGAGCTCTCACCATTACATTTGAGTTCTAGGCCAACATGGAGAGGAAGAAGAAAAATGTTTATTCCTTTCCTCTTAAGGAAACTTTTCCGAAGTCTCCCATCATCTACACGCATCTCATTGTATAGAATTTCTCATTGCCATGCAGAGCTGCTGGGAAAGCTGCAAATTATAGATTTTGAGCTGGGTATTTTGCCAATCCCCCAATACAAGGTTTCTGTTAGAAAAGAAGGTCCAACTTATAGCTTTCAAAGCCAGCTAGAATGCCTTTCTTTTGCCCCCAACTTTCCCACACAGAGGAGACTTTTCCTCCCATGCTTACCAAACATTTGGTATGTATCTCATGTATGGGAGAAATAGGCGTATTTAAACTTCTGTTTCCTTCACCATAGGAAGCCTTGTAAGTATTCTTATAAAAGCTGACATCTACTTTATAAGTAGTCCTTACAGAAGTTGGCACTTTTTATCATGACATCTAGCACACAGTAAGCCTTTGATAAATGTTTGTTGAATAATTGTGTGCCTGCACCCATAAATAAACTGTGCTTCTGAGCTCCTGGAGTGAATGGCAGTTCAGGCCCGTGATGGATCTAGGCCTTGTTTTTGGTCAGTTTGGAAGACCGGAGGCTGGTAAAACCCCACAGTTAGGGTCTCTGTGAATGGTTGCTCTGGTTGTTGACTGCATTAACAACCAAAGGGATGACTGAGGTCTGAAACCCAGGCCTCCCTGCCTATCCCAAGTCATGTACCCTGGAGAAGGGCTGCATCAGCCTAAAGGGGACACTTCCTCTATTTGGCCAGAGTCACCTTGTGGTCGTACACTGGGTGCCCATGCCGGTATCTAGGAGGCGTTGGGGGCCCTTCACCCGTGTGTGGTGCTCCACTTGGCCCTCCTGTGGGCCACAGAGCTGCAGGAGAGCACAGGGAAAAGGACAACATACTGAGCTTTGAAGCCGGAGACTGAAACCTCATTTAACCTTCTCTTCTCTCACTCTTGCCCTCACTTAAGCACAACTTTGTTTACATTTTAACTTCCAGAACACAGGTACTTGAACCACCAAAAGACAGGATGATAACCACTATCTGGGGAGTCAGAAATTTAAGTCAAAAGGGAAAAATAGCATCTGAAGAGAAATCGGACTGAGGCTGTGTACGGTTCCATGAGGAACTCTTAACCTCAAGAGGCATGAAGGGCCGCAGAAGAACCTGGAGACCGAGAGGCAAACATGGAGGGCCTCAGGATCCCGCACGGCCTACATTGACCAGTCTGTGGTCCAGGGAGAAGACAGGGCCTTCAGCATTTTCTGCGTCTGCTTCTCTGGAGTTCCCAATGCACTGTGAGTCACTGATTGTGTTAGTGGGGATGTGGAGTCCTGTGGGCTCCCTGTCTCCAGAATGCTGTCCCTTCCAGCAAGGTTACTGTGAATATCCTATGAGGTGTGATGCTTGGGACTGTTTCCCCATGAACACTTGAGGGATATCTTCCCAGGTTCCTCTCTGGACACTGCACATTATAAAATGTGATGAAGATCAGCGTTATTATTACCGCACCTTCCTCTCCAGGCGGTGGACCAATTTCCTTGCCTCCAGATGGCTCTCCCACGCCAGCCAAAGAAGGCACTGCTGGCCATCTGCTTCCTGTTGCCTTTTCAAGCTGGCTAGCCACTCAGCACCAGCTGTCAGTCTAGGTTGCCTCCTCTGGCCTTGCAGCTTGCCACATGAGACATGAGAGGGCAGGGGCCGTGCTGAAATCAGCATTTGACACTCACAAGGCAGGAAAGCTTGCTTCCAAACTTACGCCAGCCAGCTTCCCTGATGGCAGGCATAAAAGGATGCCTGCCCTGGGACTTCCTGTGACAGTGGCACTTCCACTGACTTAATGTGGGACTGAGGCAGGTGACTTTGGGGAGGTGGAAGGCAGGGTTTGTGGTCAACAGAATGGAACATAATTCTGAATCCCATGTAAGTAAAATAATTCAATCTCAATTTCCAGTTTTCCCTCCCAGTTTTGTTTTGATTTCCGTTCTTTCTAATAAGATGTTTATTTATTTATAATGACAAAATAAACATCTACTCATTACAGAAAATCTGTAAAGTACAGCTGGAGATTTAGAAAAATGATCTATAATCCCATGAATCATAGTGATAACTACCATTTATTTTGTTGAATATCTGTTGTTCTTTCTTCTTAGCAAAATTAAGTAGTTCATATT